>PVIJ01003698.1:0-129940 GCA_004024925.1 Scalopus aquaticus
GGGGAGGAGTAGGGAGGGAAGGAAAAGGGCACAGGAAGGAATAGAGAAGAGCACAGGGGACCATGGAGATGGATCGCAGGTGAGTTGGTGGTGGGCTGCCCAAGGGGAATACAAAATGTAAAAGACATAAATAACAATAAAAATATATATTAGAAAAAATAAAAACTAATGTTCAATGTTTTAAATTCTCTATTAAAGATTTCTCTAATAGAGAATTTAAAATGCTCATAATCAGTCATTGAGGGACAGTAATACACACACACACACACACACACACACAAATATCACCACACTAGTAGTTCAGCATCATTCCTTGTGCTAAGATTCCTTTCTGGAGCATCCAGTTTAATTTCTTCTGTTCAGCAGAGAGAAGAAATGCTCGCATTTTCCCAAATTGAATTAAAATTGAATTAAATCATACTCTTGACAGCCAGATGAAACTTGTCTGTCAACAGTTTCATTGTGGTATGGTAAGATTAATAAATGTATCTAAAACGTTCAATCATCATGTCAGCAAAAGATGGGCACATGTCCAGAAAAGATTAATAAGCATTTGAGAAATCGATTTGACCACAGAAAAAATCCTTTCTTCTCTGAACATTTTTCCCAGCATTTGTTTTGCAGCATCTAATGAATAAGACAAATGTGAGGATATTTCTGGGGACTGAAAAAGGGACATGTTGTTGTTATGCTTCTTGTGAGTTCCAGCCCTGAGAACAAAAGTGAAGATAATAACAAAGCTACTGTTCTGGCCAAGGGATGATGTATTTCAAACACTGGACTCCGTCCATGATGTTATTAAAGTTCTTTGAAGCATCGCTACTATGAAAAAAAAAAAAGTCAAAGAACTGATGCTATTTATTGTTTCTCAAAACCTCCTACTGTTTCAGGTTGTGCCTAAACTAACTATGCTATTCTAATGTGAAAGCCACTGGCCTTGAAAATACTCCAGTAAGTGAGCAAAAAGATATTAGAAGATACATGTAATAAAAACTTGACACCAAACTTGAGTGAATGTGAAAAGGAAACTAGGGATTTTAAAGCAATGAGAGTACATAAACAAAAAGCAAATCTAAACACAGCTTCTACAGAATCTGTGACAACTGGTCTTACAGTCTTTATGAAGAAGACAAGAAGCAAAGCCCCAGTCATATTTTGTGAACATACTCACTGGGTTTACTATTACTCTCAAATGATTAAACCTGCTGATCCCCGTTACTTTCATCTACCAGGCAAGAAGTGAGGAAGAGGGTAAGGAAGAATGTTACAAGGGAAAAGAAACAATAATAATGAATATTTATCAGATGCTTAATCTGGCGACTGAAGATGTAAATTTTATGTGGATTATGTCACTTAATCTTCACAAGTAATTTTCTTAAGTAGCAATCTAAACTGTCAGAGAATTCTTTCACTTTAGTCTTGATAACAGGATGAGCTCTTCATGGTTGAAACATCAGATTCTCTTCTGCTTATCTTTGAAAAGAGAGGTAGAGGGCCTCCCTGGTGGCGCAGTGGTTAAGCACTGCACTGTGGAGCTGTCAGCAGCAGCGACTCGAGTTCGAGTTCGATGCCCAGCTGGGAGATTGCCCCATGGTGCAGCGGACCTTTCCTGCCTGCCTCGCCCGCTGCTCCCCACAGCAGTGTGTTTCCATCGATCTGCCTGTTCTGCTCCCCACTCTGTCTCTGGTGAACCCTCTCACCACCCCATGCCTCTGGCCTGTACCCCAGCTTGTATGCATAAATAAATAAATCTTTAAAAAAAAAAAGGAGAATCTCAGGGGTCACAGAAAGCTTCTTAATCAACGGACCTCATCTAAACCGAGGTATCTTAAGAATATAAAAAAGCAAAAATGTTAATTATTAGTCAAGGTTCCTTAATTTCCAGCAGAATTTAGGGCTCAGAGAGTTGAGAGACTCCCTAAAACTGTAGTTTTCAGAGACACTCTCTATTGCCATGACCTTACAACACAAAGAAGGGAACCATGTGACATTACACTCTATTTTCTAACAGCTTTATCTAGAAACATGGCCCCTTCCATACAAAGCTTTGGAATTTCTGTCAATGATGTGGGTTCACATGACTCAATTTCAATCCCAAGCAGCCCACTGGACTGCTACCAATTCTTTCTCAAACTCATTGAAGTACCTAAGAGATAGACAGTTAATATGGACTCCTCGTTCACTCAATTCCTGATGCTGAATTTGTTTTTATTTAAATAAAGTAATTCCTTCCTATTTAAGCCTTGACATTTGAAAGAAGGTGATGATGGAAAAGCTGGGTTTAAGGGAATACCATATGAGAGAGATAATGGAGGTCAGACAAGATGTGAGGCATGGATGATCGACTGGTGCTACAGAAGGAACGAGGAAATAGGAATCAAAGTCAGTCAAGCCACCTGGAAGAGTTCCTTCTGACCCTAAAACCACTGAGTGGAAGTGTGCCACCAGCAACTGCATCTGAAGCCTCTCAGTGGCATTCATGTTTCTGGTGACCAAGCCAAACATCTTGAACACTCATTATTGCAGAATCAAGACATAAATTCTTTAGAAATAGCAACGTGGATGGAGCTAGGAAGGATTATGCTCAGTGAAATAACTCAGAAGAAAAAAGAAAAATATCAGATGGTTTCACTTATAGAAGAAATACAGGTGAACCAAATAAGGGGGGAAAACAACAATAATAAAAACACAACAAAACAAAAATAAACAAGACAACTGTAATTCAGAAAGATTCTGCAGGGGAGGGAGAGGGACCAAAACGAGGGTGGGAAGAGCATAAAGGACTATGGTGAAGATGCACAGGTGAACTGGTGGTGGGAATCCTATGGGGTTACACCTGAGAACAGAAAGCAAACGTTTTTAAAAAATGAACAATGAGGGCCTCCCTGGTGGCGCAGCGGTTGGGCGCTGCGCTGTGGAGCTGTCGGCAGCAGCGATGCGAGTTCGACGCCCAGCCGGGGAGATTCCCACATGGTGCGGCAGACCTCTCCTGCCTCGCCTCCTGTCTCTGGTGAACCCTCTCGCCGCCCCACACCTCTGGCTTGTACCCCAGCTTGTATGTATAAATAAATAAATCTTTAAAAAAAAATGAACAATGATGTAAAACATATATAAATAAATTACAAAAAAATAGAAATACAAGTTTAAAAAAAAAGAAATGGGAGAATGGCTTTCTATTTCAATAGTATCTCATTCAATTCTCACAAACATGCCCTATCCTACCTCTATTCAAACAGCTAACCATTGACTAACAAGACAAAATGAAAAGATGGTTTAGCAAAAGCACTACAGAGAATTCTGCAGACAATTTATTGCCATACAGGTGCATCCTTAGCTGTTGAATATTTGGGGGGAATGTCAGGATAGAGGTTCATCAGTATTAGGTGCATAACCAAAATAGTAAATTATGAGGCCTTCACTGTTTAGACTGAGGATAAACAGCCCAAATTATATGAAAAGAGCTCTTTCTTGTCAAATCCTACCAAAATATCAGAGACTGCAGAGTACATGGAGTTATTTATTAATAAGAACAGATACTGTGGGGGAAAATAATGAATATCAAGATCAAATTTATCAGCAGAAAATTTTTTAGGCTTGCTTAATTTCCTTTCCATGTTGTAAGAAACCACAAATGTGGAAATTGGTCACTTAATAATTCAAAAATGTTATTCATCTGGTTATGATACCTGCCACAGCTTTATTAAAGTACATTAGCTCCAAGTTAAGCCAACTACAGCCTCCCAAATGTCCCACCCTGCAAACCCAGGTGAATAAAGAGGCATGTAAATACAGGGTTGAGAGGATTACTATTTTTATTCTAACTAAAAATCCTACCTAAGGCTATATTTTTAAACTGCCACTAACATGTTTAAATTATAATTATATCTTCTCAATGAGGACAGCTCCTTATTACTGGAATTGGCAGGGGGCCTTGACATTTGAGTCATCATTTCACTATGTCTATTCCTTATCCCGGTATATAATAAATTAAACAGAAATACAAGTCAGATGAAAAATAGAGGGGCAAGGGGGAATCTGAAGCAGTAATTTTAAATCGAATTCATTTTTCTCAAATCTACAAAATACATAAAGCAATGAATGTTGGAATAATCCATTCTACTTCTGGCACATTTTCAAGAATATTTCCTTCAATTCTAAATGCCAAGGATGCTTTGAACTCTCCTAGCCAAATACTGTACTACTATAAAATAGAGTCAACGGTTTTAATATTCTCCAAATTGAAAAGGTAGAAAAATTCCATTTTTAAAGCAACTACAAATACGGACAAAAACACATTTAACAATTTACTCCATTCTAAAAAACTTCAAAATGGATGGCAATTATTAAATTTATTGTGAAAGTATTATTTAAAATATCATTGTGTAAGGAAGAAGGGATACAATAATTTGTTGAGACTAAGATATCTAATTGTGACACATTAGAATCGTCAGGTTAATCCTAAAATGGCTTTCACATCACTAAACTTAAGTCATAAAAATTTTACTGAAAAGAGTCTACTAAGTCACTGAATTCAGTCATGCTGAAGAGATGTGCATCATTCCACCCTTCTTAAATTTTTTCAATTTCAAAATTATCAACAATAGTCAATTATGAAATGAATGCTGCATAAAGTCCTCAAAAATAAGTTCTGCTTTCAGGAGACTATTGCCTAATCCATTGACTATCGCAGACACTGCAGAATACATATAGATGAACCTCCCTCACTGAGTTCTTAAAGGCTTCTGCTACTCTTCCTTCCTTTAATCTCAAGCAACCTGTTCATTTCTAAATACCAACAGTTTTCCGAAAATTCTTGGAAACAAAGTGAGTCACCTAAAAAAAACTTTAACTTATCTTGATTAAAATATTGAAAAGAAGTTCTAGTGGAAATTGAACATACATTCAAATGTCTACCCTTAAAATCAATATTATTTTTCCCTTCAGTCACTAAAAGCATATTACTAAATTGAAAATAGTCATGGTTGATTTTTCCTTATATTTTTTATTGTTTAATGTTAACTTTTTTCCTAAAAAAATATATATATTGTACCTGAAGGAAAAGGCTTGCTTAAACTCAACTATTTTAAAATGCATTCTGGTGTCTTTTCATCATTTATTCATAATTTATAACTCAGATTTTCCCAAAGGGGTTTCAAAGAAATTCATCATAAAGATACCTACTGTTCACTGTATTCTCTCAAGGAGTGACTATGTTCTAAAAATGAGTCTCTAGCTCAATACTAAAATTTAATTTGAAGTCTTGCAATAGTAACTTAATCTCCAACTTTTAGGGGATAAATTTTCCTCCACATTAAGACAAAAATAGAATGTAAACCAGCTGTTCCTAGGTTATGAAATCTGGAAAAGAACATATTCAAAGCATAGCTAGCTTTTACCTACATTTATTTCAGCATAAGGCAAACAAGCCTTATGTTGAAATCAATCTCAGCATTTCTGTGACAGTCCAACATCAATCAGTGGGAATTTTCATGGTTTACAGTATTAAGTTTTTAGTGAGTCCTATCAATTTTGTAATTACTATGGCTAGCATTAATAAATATCTTCCTTTCATATGCTGAAATAAATTAATGAAAGAGGCAGACACTATGCAAAATGGCTGGGAACAAGGCCAAATCTTTTTACATACATCCAGGGACAAGTAATTTCCTAAATGGCACTTTAAGCTCTCTTGCCTAAATAATTACAAGTACAGCCAGCATGTAATTTACTGAAATAATTATGCACCCTTCTCTGGACTTCCCTCACCCATCTCCAGCCCACGGCCACTTACCTTGTCTTTATTTTCAGTGCCAGAAGCTTCCGGCTTGGTTCTAATCACAAACGGGGTGGACAGTCGGAGCAGGACCCTTTCGAATGTGGCATTAACCTTGGGAGAAACAATCTCGAAGCAGTCCTCAAACTTGAGCACTTTGTGAGCATCACATCGGAGCTGCTTCCGCAGGCCTTCCCCCAGCTGAAGGACTGACATGTTGGGGTCGAACATCAAGTGGAAAGGGAAGGCTCTGCAGAAGGTGTTGATGCTAATTCTGAGGTCCGCAGGAACCTGGGAGGTTCCCCGGGGATGAGTCTTCGTGATATTACTATTTTCACATTCTTTGATAAGGAAAGTCAGACAGCTACAATTGCCTGGGTTTGACCCATCAGAACACAGTTTCTCATTTGCAACCTGTTCCACTTCCAGGTCCAGCCGGTAGATCTTCTTTCCTGCGGCCTTGATCATGCCCAGCATTACAAAGCCCACCACAGGGTGAGGGTGGAAGTAGTGAAGCAGCAGGGCACCGTCAGGAAGCTCTTTGCATAAGAACGACGGAGACTCCAGAGTGGCCTGTTTTCCAAAAGAAGTCCTAATGTGTTCCAACAGAGCATCAAAGCCGTTAAAAAAGTCCTGCAAAGTGCCACCCACAGCTCGAAGGACTCGCTCATTCTCGTCAAAGCATATATTAAAGAATTCCTCACCAAATCTTTCTTGAATTTCCTCAAACTTCAAACCTAGAGGTAAATGGGAAGCCAATGTTAGTGAACTATAATATGAAATAATTGAATGTAAATTTTTAAATACTCATCAAATGAGATAGCTAGTGAGTGAAAGGGATAGTTCCCTTGGGCCCACAAATTAAAGTACGTTAATCATTCATTTTGAGTTAAGAAAGTAAATTTCAGTTCATTCCATAGATGCTTCTAAAATGTGAATGAGAATACATTTTTTTTGGTTTATTTTTTTAAACATACTATTTTTTAGAGCAGTTTTAAGTTCACAGCAAAACTGAGCAGAATGTAAGATATTTTCCATATATCACTACACATGCACCCCTCTGCCAACTATTACAATCCAAGAAACTACACTGACACACTATCACCCAAAGTCCATAAGGACATTAGGGTTCACTCTTGGTGTTGCACATCCTTATTCTGACAGATACATAATGATATGTGTTTACCAATATAGTATCATCCAGAGTAGTTTTGTTGCCCTAAAAATCTGTGCTTCACCTGCTCATTCCACTCTTCTCCAACACTAGGAGAATGGCCTTTTTTAATGCTGCTAATATAACTATTCACTGTTGTCATTATCACAAATACTATCTTTTTCTTAGGGATTTCCCTCATTATTAAAGAATCTTTATAGAGGCAACCATAAAATTGTGTCTATATTATCTCCATCTAATATTACTATCTAACTTATCATAATTCATTTCTTACATGGGAAACACCAACCAAAGAAGGAATTTACAGTGCATTAGTAAGGAAAGGTATGAGGTTATCTAGTGTAAACAAAGATTTAAGTTAGTAATCACAGGAGAAGTCATGCAAATAAATTAGACACCAGGGAGAGAGACCAAAAAAGGAATTAAAAAGGGCAGAACTGTGAAATAATTTACATTTATTCACTCACAAAAGTAAGAATAGACAAGAGTGGCATAGGAATCTGACCAGATTGAGTTCGTCTTTAACTTTTCTCAGTTTATTCTCACAGGGGCTTTGTGAGAGGGACTCTACCTTACAATAACGATATTATAAGGAAACATACATACACACATAATTTATTATGTACCTATCAGAACCAGAATCACATGTGACTTAGTAAGTTCCATCTGTAAGGATAATCTGAAGATAAATATGGAGGGAAATTATGATCCAAAGATGAAGAATACAACAAATACAAAAGATTTGAGTCTACATATAAAAGAAAGCTTCTTCACAGAGTCATTCTATTGCTTTTCCTTTGGCCAAAGTCAATACATGTCATTTACATGTTCAGTGTTCTTTGTCCAGTCTACTCCACCTTATAAGGAGGTACTAAAGATCAGGTAGGACTAGAAAAAGATAGTCCCCTTGCTAGTATCCTGTTAGACTGCACAGCAGGTTAGGTTGCTAATGGCTTAGTTGCTTTTCCTATCTTTATTATTCCCTAAGGATTCTCTCCATCCAGAAGTGAGGGAATAAAACACATATTTTAATAGCATCAAAGCACATTGATTATTTTTAAAGCTTACTATGGAGTCTAAACATTGTGGCAGCCAATTTAAGAGGTCACTCTGCTAAAGAAGTTCTTAAAAGCTATGTTAAATGACAATGGAGTACTACTCAGCTGTTAAAAAGATGAACTCCTGCCATATGTTGAAACATGGATGGAACTGGAGGGTATGATGCTGCACGAAACAAGTCAGAACACAAATAAAAGGTGATTTCACTCGTATGCGGAATACAGAGAAACAAAACAAACTGAGAAAACTAAACCAACCAAAGCCTAGAAATCTGACTGTTGAATTGAGACTTATAGAGAAAGTGCAGAAGAGAACAAAAGGAGAAGGGGACCAGTGTTCTGGTGATAAAGGACTGTGTTGTGGGTTTGGTGTGGTGACACATGTCTGAGGAGGTCTGAATCCACCCATCTAAGTCATATACAGTGTTGTAAATCAATGTTACCTTTAAAAAAAAAAAGCCATGTGAAATGAAAAGTAAAAAATCAAAGTGAAAGAATCCCTTTGCTAGAAAGAAGCATTTCACATTAACTTTCGTTTCATGCAAGTGCTGTTAAAGGCAAGCTCAGTCACTTATTAAGGTAAAAACATCACCACTGAGTTCACATTTTCATGTTACAGACTGCCATTCCAAATATTTTACATTCACTCACAATAATGCCAGTTGAATTTGATAATGATAGCATTTATCTGCCCAGTTCTCTAGAGTGGAAGAGAGGAAGCAAGACAGAGGATATTCAGTACTACTTGACTTCTGCGCCATTGAAACTGCTTTTACAGGTACTTAAACCAATATATAGTGCTTGTCCCTATCCTCTTTAACACTGTGATTTCCCCTTTAATTCAACATTACTGTTTATCTCTTCCTCCTCAATCACTGTTTTCTCTTGGCTTTTATAAAACTATACTCTCTGTTTGATTACTATCTACATGAGACTGTCCTCACCCAAATCCTTACCTCACCATATAGTAACTAAAAAATTCTAATACATACAGATCACATTTATATTCCTTCTATATCAATGTTCTTTATTACTGTTAACTTATTAACAGTAGTTAATAATTTTACTACTGATTGCTTCTCTACTTTAGAATCATATGTAAAAAGAACTTAGGGTATTTATGCAGAGAAGAAAAAAATAAACATTTTGTCTAACTTCTGTTTTTCATAAAATGGAATGCACTCTAAAGGCTATTAAGTAAAGAAAACATATATAAATTTAATATAGTAAACTTATGCTCTATTTCCAATGCCAGAATCTAGACTATTAGAGCGGGGAGGGGGCACCGAGAGACGAAAGGGGGAGGAGGCCCCAAGGGACAGTGGTGGAGGATTGTGAGCACCTTAGTGGTGGGTGTGTGGTGGTAGCATAGACCTAAAGAGGTTGGAGCCTATATTTGACACATATACAGTGTCATAATCCAGTTACTTTAGTTTTTAAAATTACGAAAAAAACAAATAGTAAAACCAAGTAAATTCACCAGAGGCAACTCAGTGGGTAAAGCATTCTATCAACTATAAAGTCTTGCTGCTTTAAGCAGCACTTATGTAGCTTATGGTACAATGATAGATAATTCTTTTTTTTTTAAAAGATTTATTTTCGCATACAAACTGGGGTGCAGGCCAGAGATGTGGGGCAATGAGAGGGTTCACCAGAGACTGAGTTGGAAGCAGAACAGGCAGATCGACCAAAACACACTGCTGAGGGGAGCAGTGGGCGAGGCAGGAGAGGTCTGCTGTGCCATGTGGTATCTCCCCTCACACCACAGCCTCTGACAGCTGCACAGCACTGCGCTTAACCCATTGCGCCACCAGGGAGGCCCAGTAGCTAATTCTTAAATCATGATGCTAAGGCCTACCAAGTGCTTTGGTAACTGGTATTAATAAACTTTGTTATTTTGAATATTATACTCAAATGCCATACATGTAAATCTACACACGCCACAATACTCAATTAACTAATAGAAAAATTTGTCCTAACAATTGTTAAACTATGCAAGATTTTTAAAAAGAAGAAAAAAATTCTTAAGAGTTTGAAAAATTAAAACTAGGGAAAGATCACTTCATTTTTGCAAATATGCTATGAATTAATAGCCAACACTTCCCTTTTAAACAATCTCAAAAGAAAGCACAAAGAAAGTCATTCAGCTCAGATAATTGGTGCAAGATTCCACCTACGACTGATGCAAACCCTCTACTTAGAGTAAATCACTTGAAACATATAGACAATGCTCATCTCCTGATTATCACAAGGCTCTGTGACAGCTTGACATTTAAATGTGAAAGAATATATTTCCTCAAGAGATATAACTTATAACAAAATACTGCATTCATTAGCAGCTAAGTTAAGATTCAGAATTTTAATTTACTGCTAATTCACCTCTTTGAAAAAAATGAATAGCCTATATGCTAATGTCTTTCAGGGGTAAATGAAGTTGTTTATTCTTGACATGTCTCATGTGCTATCCATCCAGTTTCACATTGTGCACTTCATGAGGTTAAGAACCTTGTCCTGTTGATACTTATGGACCCACCTCCAGCATGATGCCTTGTGCTTGAAGAATCAGCATTCACTCATAGAAACCAAGCATTCATCTAAGTACTTGTTTCATAAACATAATCAAGCTTACAGTTGTGCCACATTTAAGGCTATCAAGACAATTAGACTTTTTTTTTTCTCATGGGCCCCTACAGATAATTAAATTTACACTATAACTGGGCCAGAGTAGAGGCATACAGGAGTGCCTATATAGGTATAGAAGAAAAAATGTATGATTCTTTCCAAAGGGGTATAATTTTGAAGGGAGAAAATGAAGAAAAAGGTGATCAAGTGGCCAACAAGGAAGGAACACACACTCTCATAATGAAGTATGGATGCAAGGAGGAGGTGGAAGACCCAGTCTGGTCAGGGAAGGGGAAGCAGTAAGTGGGTTATGTCTGGGGGCAGTTGCTAATAAATCTTCACTGTAGAAGCTGGACTTAGGGGAGCTAAGAGCAAAGTCACTAAGCAGAGAGTTGCTATTTTGTCTTTAAAAGAGGACACTGATGGCCCCAGTAACAATGGAGAACAGTGTCAAGCAGTGTAACAAACATTTTCATAGATTACATATTTAATAGTTTTAAAAGTTCCTTCCAAGTAGGTTTTTTAATTGTCCACATTTCACAGGTAAGGAATTTGCCCAAGTTCATACCATTGTATGCATCAGAGCCAGATCTAACAGTAAACTTTATATAGTAAGCATATTATCAAAAGAGTATAATGTCTGTATGTTGGGGGCTGGGGGTGTGGTGGGATGCACGTCTTGCTCATTGTTATGTTATCAATGCAGAGCAGTCTGCCTGACATTTACTGGACGTACAATGAATATTAGATGCAAGTTGAATGAATTAATAAATTGCTAAAGTTGACAGCAGTCAACAATTACCAAATACCACTGCAAGGTCAAGTAAGACAGAAAACTAGATGGATCAGAACTCGGGGGATCTTAAACAATGCAATCACGCTGAGGAGTATGGGGGCAAAAGACTGCATGCAATGGGTTAAAAGGTGTGTGGCAAACGAAGAAACAAACTTTTCTACTGAATTAGTAAGACGAAAGTTACTTATTTTATAAAATTGTTAAAAAAAAAAAAATCTGACCTCTATGCTTACAAAGGGAAATGTTGCCTTTACAGAGAACCATATGAAGAGCACTGGAGACTTGGATCCTGTGGGGGAAAATCAATGGATAAAAGAGGGAAACTAGTGTCTTTCCAGTACAGATACCATCCCCCCTACCAACTAAGGATGTCAGTCCCCATTATATGAGGAAACTACCAAACAGAAGGTGTGGCTACAAGATGATTAAACTTCAACTGAGGAACTGAATGCTATTAACTACTCACTTTTGTGCACTGTGGACATGCCACAATTATAATTACTTCTTCACCAACCCAGTATCTGTGTAACTCAAGCACAACAAAGTCACTAGTCCCAACTGCAAAGAAATTTCAATATTTTAAGAAACTTATTGTTAAAGAAAGGTATTTCTCCTAGCTTTATTGAGATATAATTGACATGTCAATTTGACACATTTCTATATTGCAAAAATGACTATCACCTTAATATGAGCTAATACCACCATCATATCACACAATTACCCTTTGCTTTTTGTGAAGACAACATTTCTAATCTTTCCCAGATACTCCACCCCTTGCCCCTGTAACACCATTCTACTGTTTCTCAGAATTCAACTTTTTGACACCAATTCCACGTGCAAGCGACATCATTTGTCAAAAAAGAATCATTTTATCTAAGCAAGACCACAATGCTTTTTGAATTATGTTTGAAGCCCAGATGATTTTTTTTATAAAAATATTATTCTAGGTTCATGTCAATCAACAAAGAATTGTTTAAATCCAAATAATAACAATGGAGAAAAGGTGGAAAGAAATCCCACTGCCCAAGTGTAATTTGAAGGAAGATTGTTTTGAATCTGATCTATCAGAACAGTTTCATCTGAATCTTGGTGTGATGAGATAAAGTCTTTGTAGTTTCAGAGTACTTTCTAGTTCAGTAAGTAATAGTTTTGGGAAAAAGTGAAAAGAAAATGCCTTATCAGTTTTGTTCTTAACCTATAAAGGGTTAATAGGTAATTTTCTACCATTTTTAAAGGCACAGGGATCACCTCTTTTTCTGCACTTGGGGCACCTCTGTCCCTCTCTAAAAGAGAAAACAGTGTATGGCATGTATTTTTTTTAAATGTAAACAAGCTAAAACCAATTGTCCCTAATATTTTTAGATTTTTATTATATATTTAAAGACAACAGGACACATATTCAGGTTGAAAAGACAAGGTTTCTGTATCTTTGAGCTAACAAAGAATTTGTTAAGCACCAAAACAGAGGAAGCCTTATAAAATGCTGAAGAGTTATTTTTACTAATAAAGATTGAATACTTAGGAAGCCTAGAAAGTCTCTTAGTTTTAAGTTTTAAGGCTCTTTGCTGATTATCTTTTTTTGGTGGTATGCAAAACAATGCAACATACATTTTACAGAAGAAAATACTAGAATTAATAAGAAAGTGCAGTAAACAGCTAAGGTGAAATATAGAAAATATCAACAGCTTTTCTTTACATTAGCAGCAAGTATCTAAAAGTAAAAATGGGAAAATATTCTATAAAAAGTATCAATGCAAACTATAAAATCATAGGAATATCTCTAATCAGAAAGACATAGAACTTATATTAAGAAATATAAATAAAAATGAAACAGAAAAATATTTCAAATATTTAATAAATTAAATAAAAGAAAAACTGAAACAGAAAAACATTCCATATTTTAGGATGTAAAGATCTTATGAAAATATCTAGCTTCTACAAATTAATATATGTTCAATGCTTTTCCAATTATGGCTTCAACTAGATTTCTTGTCAATAAGGTGACTTCATGATTCATATGGAAAAATAATTGCCTAGGAGAGTTAGTAAAATGTCTGAATAAAAAGATTACTATGGAGGAACCTGGTATTAGAAAAAATACTGTACAATTAAAATTTTTACTTCCCTGAGAACAAACAAAAGTAGTATTGGAATAGAGAATTCAGAATTAAATTTGTGCATATGAGTAGTATAAATATACCACAAAATTATATTTTAATTCAATGGGACAAAATGGCTTATTTAATAAAGGCACTAGCCATCTGGAAAACAGTAAAATTAAATCCCATCTCACAACACAAATGAAATCAAATTTCAGATCAATTAAAAGTTTAAAATGTAAAAGACAAAACAACAAACATTTTAGAAGAAAATCTAGGAGACTCTGTATGCCTTACTGAAACTAGAAAACTAAATTGCAAAAAAAGATATAAAGGCATATTTGACTTTGTATGTCATAAAGCTACATACAAACTGCCAGAATAATACATAGATGCGGGGTTTTTTTTTTGCGATTTTACGTCAGTAAGAATATACATGTGAGTGCCACTTGCACATGGTACAACTACACTCAGATTTTGTTAGTCTCTCTAACCTGAATACCAATACAACTAATGTTTAAACAAACAGGTTTGACTTACATGAATCCACTTATACGTGGATTTTTTTTTCAATAAATATGTTGGAAAAATGTTTTGCGGTAACTTGGAAAAACAAAAATGTAGGATAGAAATACTGAAAAAATGTCAGGTATGCCATGAATACTTTAGTATGAATAGGACTGTAATACTGTATGCCACAAAAATTGTACAATGATTCATTCATTAGCGTATAGCTTAGGCTATCTGAAGCAGTCATATTACTGCTTCTTGGTCATCAAAACATAAATTGTGATGTCTGTAAACGAATACGAATTTATTTTTCACATTATTTTTTTCATTTTGATGTCTAGTCGAGTAGTGTACATATAACATCTACAGTGTTTTGTATCATGTAAGAAAATATTGATGTAGGTACTGACAGAGAAGCATCTTGTAAACAGATAATGTAAGCTCACAGTACAAATATAGTATAGTAATATAAATGTATTTTCTCTTCTTCATAATTTTCTTAATAACATTTCCCTTTCTCTGGCTTACATTATTATAAAAATACAGTATATCATATATCTAACATACAAAATACGTGCTAAACAGCTGTTTATGGTCTCAGTCCATAGAAGACTATTAGTTCATTTCTAGGGAAGTTTAAAGTTACAGATGGATTTTGGACATGCAGAGGTAGAGGTGGGGGTCAGTGTCCCTAACTCCCACACTGTTCAAGGATCAACTGTACTTTATTTTACACCACCATGATCAATAGTCTAGAATTATTTTAATAGCCTCCTAAGTAATTTCTCTCCTTTCCAACCTCTCTGCAATCCATTCTCCATATTACATTTACAAGTTGTAAATCTTATCAAATCACTTCTCTGTGTCCCGTCTTCCAGTGATAAACCATCGCCCTGAGAATAAAGCCCAAACTCAGAAAGCCTGATCAAGCCTTCCCATGGGCCCACCCTCCCTCGCCCATGTCCTCACCACACACCTCATGAAACACCTGGTTTCCTCAATGTAGGAAAACCAACTCTCACAGACTCCTGTATGTGCTAGATTTGTGTTTCAATAGAAATGTGTGCCCACTTGTGAATCATCTACTTAGACTAGTCTTAGCCTCAAATGTTTCAGCTTAAAGAGCCTTGTGACAGGGATCCTTACATTGATCGCATGACAGCTCCTGGTTTTTCCACACCCTGGACTAGATGTAGACTTAAAGACAAAGGTTATGCCCTGCTCGCCATTTATTCATTTTCTCTCCCTCCCTCCCTCCCTCCCTCCCTCTATGTGTGTGTGTGTGTGTGTGTGTGCAAGAGAGAAAGAGACAGAGAGAGAATGCCTACTTTGTATGGGTCTCAGTATGGAGCACAGGGAAAACACTGGTGATCAGAAATAACATGGGAAATACCCTCATCGAGTTACATGACAGCTAGAATAATCCAATAACTGCATACATAATTCAACAGCTGTACAAAGGATATGCATGAGGGTCAGTGTTAGGATGGTAAGTGCACAATGCTGTGAGAGCATATTACATGAGCCTAACAAACGTGCAGCACCAAAGAAAGCTTCCTTTCAAATGTGACACATCTGAAGGGTAGGTCAAAGTCAAAAAGTCAGTCAAGGAGGAAGAGAGAGGAAACCACTGTAGACCAGAGGAAGACAAACACACGAAAGGTCCTGGCAAGGGAAATGCACATGGAACATTCAGGAAACTGAGGACTGCCACTGCAACCTAGTCCCTGGCACAGTGCTTTGTCTGTAGTAATTTTTTTCAATGAATTAAAAAAAAACAAATGAATGAACAATTAAATATGGCTATATGTAACTTACCACACATCTATGTATAATCTAAATGATGTGTATACATTATATAAGCAAGAACAGATACACACTCATATGTGCAGGCATATGGCAGTTTGTCCATTGCTACTCTTCATACCCTTCACTGCTCCCCAAGGCCGGGGCAAGTTATGCTAAGTGACTATTGCGTGGTGTGAACACTTACTATTTGATGAACTCTTGTTCTAGTGTGAACAAAGAGCCACAGGTGAGCGCTAGGACATGGACAGAGTCAGGGCAGCACCTATGTGACCAAACATCCTTAGCAAAGCTCCATGCTTGCTGTTGGAGGCTCAAGGCCTGGCAGGTGGGTGAGGGTCCCTCCCATTTTGCAGCCTCTCTCCCCTGACACGTGGCTACAGATGCTTACCCAGCAGCCCAGCAGCAGCATGATGAAGATTCAAAGAACACACAGACCCAAGCTAATAATAAAGAGGCATCTGCCCCCCCCACACACATACCGCAGTACTCCCACCTGGCCCCAGCTCCTGAAATGCAATCTGCCACTTTGGGAAAAGGTGGCAGTGGCCAACAGCCTTCAGAATCTCTCTATGGAGATGGACTCTCCCTATTTCTCATACCTGCACTTTTTGCCAGTCTTTCATCTGAGGGCTGAGAAGGTAGGGAAGGGAATTGCTATGCAAATGAATGGATTCTGGCTCCTGTGGAGGACAACAGGCCCTGTTCAAATTGTACCCCACAGTAGTGGCAGCAGGAGAACATAATTTGGATCCTCAGAGGGCTTACTCAGAGCTGTTAATCACTGCTAATGCCTCTTTAATTGTTGTGCTTTTTACAATCACTAAATTGTGATTCACCCTCCTCAATTGCTCCAGCCCAGCCTTGGGACCTGGGCCTCTGTCCAATTTGTACAGAGAGGATTAACTTTTGGAATAAAAGTTGCAGTAAAGAGTTAGAAACTGATGGGAATATGAACACTTTTGCAAGTTTGCAAGGGTATTAAGTTAGTCAATAAACACTGAGCTGAAGACCTAAAATTAGTATTTCATTAGCAAAATAGCATCAGGTTTTAAGTGCATCAACGCATTGCCAGGTGTGCCCGACAGAGCTGTTAGAATAGCCCAAGACAGTGCTCCTTAGCAGGCACAGGCAAGCAATTCTAATACTCCCATACTTCTGTGGGATAACAACACATGATTACGCATGTTTGTTTCAAAGAGAATTTGTAGATATGCCATTTCATGTACTATCGGTGCATGAAGTCAAGAAAAACACTATAGGGCCTCCCTGGTGGCGCAGCGGTTGGGCACTGCACTGTGGAGCTGTCAGCAGCGGCGACTGAGTGCAAGGCCCAGCCGGGGAGGTTCCCACATGGCACAGCAGACCTCTCCTGCCTTGCCCGATGCTCCCCTCAGCAGTGTATTTCCATCTATCTGCCTGTTCTGCTCCCCACTCTGTCTCTGGTGAACCCTCTTGCTGCCCCACACCTCTGGCCTGTACCCCAGCTTGTATGCATAAATAAATAAATCTTAAAAAAAAGAAAAGAAAAACACTATAGCTTCCAATAGCCCTCAAAATTCAGTGTTATGCGTGGTCACCCTGCCTCTATCAAATACCACCCTTGAGGACCTCTCTTAGAACGCCCACAATATCTCTAGAATCACAAGGTTCCTCCATTTCCACTGAGGCACAATCTCTTCTTGTAACTTTAATCCGAGTTCCTTTGTGAACAAATCTCCCAGCTCTCCCCACAGAAGTCCCTTAAAGCACCTGACAACAGCTCTTCTCTCCCCTTTGTCTTCTCCACTTGTGTTTTCAAAGAATTCAAGGTGCATTAAAGGCAGTTTTCCAGAACTATTTTAACAGATATGAAAATCAAGAGTGCAGAAGAAAAAAGAAACAAAAGGTGTGTGATTTGGAGGACATTCTAAGTTACAAATGGAAGGAAAGCAGGAGGCAGTGGACAGTGGAGACATAGGGGGTGCATTTGCAGTAAGGGGCACTAATGAGAGAGGCTTTTCACAGGGCTACAGCCTTCTGGGCTCTGACTTGGGAAAACAGATGAATGTATTTACTCTTCACTTGAGCACACAGCCACTTGAAGATATTTTCTAGCATCACCCCTGCCTTATCTGTCCCGCTCCATTCACACTTCTCACTCACAGTTTACTTTTGATCCTGCATAGAAGAGACTGTCCTGAGGAGGGGAAGCACTTTAGGGCTGTGGGAAAAGTGCTGATGGCACAGCTGGAGACCGAATACCCTGCCACTACCTCCCTCCCCTCCTGGGCAAGGCAGAAGCTAACCACCCAAGAGGAGCAACTGCTCATGCGTGTTACTGTCTCACAGAGACTCTGACAGGAGCAGAGGACTATGTCTGACATATCCCACAAACACAGAATACAAGGGGACACAAAATGGCACCCCTTTAAAACTAGGAGCAGAGACAATATACCCCGGAGGTGTTCCATTATAGCAAAGGAAACTACTATTTGCTTTCCTATTTTATTTGCTAAAGTGATTATGCTCTTATGAGCATTAACTTTTTTAACACAGTGCATTCATTTTTCTTTGTCCTTTCCAATTTTTCTACATGCATTCTACACAGTTGCATTCAAAATGTGTATAATGTACACCAAACACTTTGTGTTTTGGCTTTTTTCTTTTTGTGAAGTATTTCATCTCCAGTGGATGCTGGGGTGTGTGCAATGGAATCTTGCTCTGGGAATCACCTTCAGTGGAAGAGAGCTGCCTGGCCAAGGCCCTCCCCCTCCCCTGGGCAGCCTGCACCAGAGGTGGTTAGTCTGGAGGTAGAGAGGCTTCTGTGCCTCACTGGGGACATTGCTGGGGGTCAGCTGAGACTTCGACTGTGTGCACATCTGCAGAGCATCCAACCCTCCTTCTCTCTGGGTCCACTTTTTTCACTTCCTCACAGGAAAATCTATTAAAACGATTAAGCGGCAAACATGATCTACCTTTCATGAAAACAAGGGATGACTCACTGGGTACAGCTGTGAGCCACAAAGGACAATACTCAAGCCTTGAACCTAACAGGGTTGACCTGGCTGGGTCACTGACCCTGCAGAACTATCAGGAGCATCGCTTCTCAGCACAGTTCTGCTCTCAGAGACTGCTTCCTGCAGAACCAGGGCTGTGCCCAGGCATAGCAAGTCCCCTGCTACAGCACAACCTCTCCAATAGCATAACTTCTCCAACAGTCCTCACTTAAACAGCTGCTCAGTGTCACTGTGAGCAGATTTAACTTTTTTTTTTTAGTATTTTTTTTCTTTTTTTAGATTTATTTATGCATACAAGAACTGGGGTGTCGGCCAGAGGTGCGGGGTAGTGAGAGGATTCACCAGAGACAGTGGGGAGCAGAACAGACTGACTGAGATACATTGCTGAGGGGAGAAGCAGGTGAGACAGGAGAGGTCTGCTGAGTCACACAGGAAGCTCCCTAGCCGGGGACTGAACTCGTGCTACAGTGAATGAGGATACCTTCATCGTGCTGAGACTTGACCTGTTGTGCCACAAGGGAGGCCCCCAGATTTAATATCATTTAACTAACCATTTCTTTAGAGTTGAACTGTTGGTTGTTGCCCATATTTTTGTTAATATACAGAATAGCCAATAAGCATCATTCACACCAGTCACTGTTTAATGTTGCTTTCTTGTTGTTTTGAAATTTTTTCTCTAAAAATTACTAAATTTATAAATTACTGAAGTGAAGATAAGGTTTTAATGTTTTGTAGATCATACTATTGTAAACATACACCCAACAGTAAGATTAGCCACCAGGAAACCAGGGAATCATCCAGGACAGGTCATTTCCCATCTTGTAGTGTCTCCTACCAACACTCAGAACAGGATGCCTGACAGGGAGAAGAGGCGAACAGGGTGGTTTGTCATGAGCCGAGGTAGCACTCTGCCAGCTCAGTAAATCAGCTCCTGCACAATGTCGGCACCCACCACATGGCATTGGTTGAATAAACAGATATTCGGGTTACTTTATATTTTACTTAAATTCAAGGGGACTCATGAATACACACGTGTAGAAAATGTAGAAACTGTCAAAAATATAGACTGGATGGTGACAAACCCTTGGCTTGAAGTTCTTAAACTGTGCCTGTTCCAAAGCAAAGCGACGCCATTGGCAACAATGACCACCGTGGGGGTATGCAGCTCGCAGACCAACTGAAAGAGTTGAGGAGAAATAAAATTAAGTATCAGCTGATGCAAGCACTCAGTTTACTCAGAGTGAAGTTTTGTTACTGTCCCACCAGGACACCAACCACACATTCATGGAAAGGAATGTCAGAGCTCGGAAGGTTAGTGAAAATCCAAATATTTTAATTTGGGGCAGATGAGGAAGGAGGTTGAGGTGGACATGGCTGTCTCATGGGAGGCACTGTCAGATCCTGCAGACATGAAAATCATTCCACTTCTCATCCCTTTAATTACATCCCCTCTTCATCAACAGGGACCATTTCTTAAGCCAGGCTGGCTCTGCAATGCCCTGTGAGTCCACCTGACTCACTCCAACCTGTCTTATCCCTCACATTCCCTCCCTGGGCCCCCGCTGGACTGGCACTAGCAGAGGGCACTCACTTCTCAGAGAGGATAGGGAGGGGAAAATACCTAACAAGGGAATACTCAAAATACAGAAGCAGGAAGCAGGAAGGAATAGCACCAAGGCTTCCTCTCTGCTTATAGACACTTTCATAGGAAAGCTTTGGGCCACCTGACCTAAAAGAGATATAAAACAAGACTGCCTGAATTTAGAGCTCTTCTTTTTCCCATCAACTTTTATCACTTCCCCACCACTCCTTAACTCCTAGAGAAAACAAAAGGTTATATGAGAGATCTTTCTTAATACTTGAAGGCAAACAAAAGTGCATTATGCAAAAGGTCAACCAAATCCAGTACTTGACAGGAAAAAGATATTACAAAGCAGTAGAATTCGAATCGCACGCAGCGAATGATGCAGCCTGACTTCCCAGCACTTTAGTGTACTGCAGAAAAGAATTATAATTAAAAGTGGGGGGGGGGAGGGCAGGGAATGCTAGCTTGTCTCTCCTCAATCCATCCCCAAGCCTTGTCAGAATGAAGCTGCTATTTCCTTTCCAGCTTCTAGAAGGATGTCAAAGGTCGATCTGGTGTGTTTTTTCTATTCCACTAACAGTGAAACAGTTGGCCCTCTCTTTGCCCCTAGAAGGCAAATAGATAGGAGATATTTGTTTTAGCCTTGTGACCATGGTAACCTAGTTCTAAAAGCAAATCTCACATGGGGACAAACTTCAAACAATGAGCCAATAAACTTAAATTCTGCTGTGAGCTATACGTTGCTACAGAAAGCTTACTGCTAACATCCCTGTTTCACTCATCAGAACTGTCTCAGGACTTGGATAAATGAGACAAAAATGAAGCCAAGCACAGTTGAGCTCCTGTGCGGTAACACAAAGATTTACTCTCACCCACAAATCCCTCTTGTTTGCCTAATGTTTATACAAAGATGAAAGCAGGGACAACGCTCTGTGAAAACCACTGTAACTTAGATTCCTGCTTCCTGTTAGCTACAGGTTCATTCCTTCATTTATTTAAATTAAAAAGTGTGTCCCCAAAGGACAAAGACTGTGAAGTCCATGTGAGGGGCATGCATGAAAGTGTGCAGTGAGTGTGTGCAGGGCTGGAGGGGGAGGGCGGCAGTAAGCTATGATTGCTGATAGGCCTAAGTTTGAAATTGAAGGTAACTCATTTAAACCTCATTATTTCTATTCAACAATGGAGGTTTTAAAGAACTAAATTACTACGTATCTAAAATGAACACTATTTTTAAAATGATATTTTATCTATTTGGAAAGAGAAGAAATGAATAGTTAACATATGTTGGATGCTCTAATTTGTTATTCACATGAAAATCTGGGCAATGGTGATAATTTTAACCACATGTAACTGTAATCACAGAGTTTTTGATCACCTTAGAAATCGTCCACTTTAAACTCCTATTTTCTTACACATGAAATAGCTACTTAGTTTAATGTCCTACATCAGGTAAAGATTCCGTTATATGAATTGTACACACTGCTATATAAAAATGAAGAAAGCACAGCTCCCCAAAATAGAAACGCTTTATGGCATCGTGCAATATTATCTAATGACTAATGACAGACGGCGCAAAACAATTTACCCTGGTATTTAAAATGTCAAAAAAGCAATAAAAAAATCAAGGTCTACAGAAGAGATTAAATCAATGACTGATGAGGCTTTTGAAATCAGGGAAAGCATTTGGGACGTACAGAAATGCCAGAAGAGTGAATGATTACCAGGAGGAAGGACTATGTCCTAGCAGTATCGAGTATAGATGTCACTGCAGCATCAAGAAAATAGGTAACTTAAGCAGTAGAACTAGTCAGCAATGTAATTTTTTTAATTGTTTTGTCCTGTAAGCTCCCACTCTACCACAGAATTTTTCTAAGTGAACGAAAATAAAATGATCTGAAATAGAGAAACATGTCACCTTGACTGTTATAATTTGTCCTGCAATTTTAGACAGAATGGGGTCTATATTCAGGGTCCCATCATGAAACCACTTTTTAAGGAACCACCACAAAACCTTAGGGAAATAACCCCACAGCTGGTCTCCAATCTGGAACTGATTATATGGGATTTGGTACCTTCAGGAAATATTTAGGGTGCTATTAGGAAAAACAAAATATACTTAAGTATAAAAATAGAAAACAAGCCCTTAAACTCACTTATGTTTGTTATTTTAATTTGGTTTGGGCTTTTTTTCAATTGAGGCTAAAACAAAGTAGAAAGAGAAAGTCCCATTGGACTTTATTTAAAGTATAATTTTATTCAGCTTTTAGAAATGCTTTATTTTGACATAATTTCTAACTTAGAGGAAAGCTACAAGAATAACACAAAAAACTACCACATTCTTTTATCAAGATTCACCAATTTGTTAGTATACTGACCCCATCCTTTTTACCCCTTATTTTCCTTTCTGTGCATGCATCCATGCACACTCTCACTCACACACACGCACTCTCTCTCTCTCTGTCTCTGTCTCTCTCTCTCACACACACACACACACACACACACGCCCATTTCAGAGTGGGTGGTAGGTATGGTGTCCCTTTATCCCTACATACTTCAGAGTGTATTTCTTGAGATCAGGAAATTCCCTTACATCACCACAGCACAAGTATGAAGGAAATCGCCATCTTATATTATTATCTCAACACTATTATCGCTGATATTATCTAACCCACAGTTCATACTCAAATTTTGCCTATTATCCTAATACTTTCCTTTATAAGCTCTCTTTTGCCCTAATCCAGGATCCGACACAGGATCACTCATTGCACTTGTTTGTCCTGTGTCTTCAATTTTCCTTCCTCAAGACGAGTTCCTCAGTCTTTGTCTTTTCAAGCACTATTTCTTAGATGCCGACCCTTTCAGGCATGCTGTCTGACTGCTGTACTTACAAAGTACTGAACATGGCACAAGACATTAGGAAGCCACAGTCAAGTTGAAGAGAAAGACATGCAGGCTATTAGGAAGTGCATCAAGAAAGCATGAGCTGGGTTCTTCCCATTTTTATCAGCTCAAAATCCTTGCTCCCTGCATCTTTTTTTTTCCTATCTCTCACTTGGAACTACGAAAATACTTCCACAGCCAGAATCATCACTAGCAAAAGTTATTTATAAAATATTTTATAACTCCAGAGTTGGATGGGGGTACTTTGGTAGTGGGTTCTGTGTAACAACATACATTTGATTTCGTACACAGTGCTGTCAACCAATGTTTCCTCAATAAAAAAAAAAAGGTTTTACTTAAAAAAAATTCAAGGAGTCAACTGAATATAGAGTACAATACAGTTTTATATATATGTGTACATATAATATTATAATAGTTTAATATATGTGTATACACATATACTACATACATTCTTTAACATGGGTGGTTCTTTAAGATGAGAAATATAGCTACCAATTATTTTCACAAGGAGAAAAAGCTGACATGATCAAAAAGAATTGGACTCCTTTTCTAAAGCTGAAAAAGCTACAGACAAATCCAACATCAATCATTTATTTGCTAAGTGATCTTGGATTAATCACTTAC
Organism: Scalopus aquaticus; assembly: GCA_004024925.1. Lineage (NCBI taxonomy): Eukaryota > Metazoa > Chordata > Mammalia > Eulipotyphla > Talpidae > Scalopus > Scalopus aquaticus. The sequence goes on from PVIJ01003698.1 coordinate 23,948, forward strand.
AATCTGGGTCTTACTTCATCTGCAAAATGAGAAAATTATAGTTAACTACTGAGTTTAACAAGGTAGAAAATAATACAAGGGAAAGCTTTTTATAAATAGTAAAACACTACATAATCGGTATGTGCATGTGCATGTGTGTGTACATGTATAGGTATGTGTATAGAGGTTACTTATGTATAAAGGTGAGTATGTGTATATGGAAGGAAACAGAGGAAGAATAAGAACAATAGAAAGTTTAAGGGTGCATCTGACTTGTGGATTTTTGTTTTCTGACAAGGTCCTCCCCAAGACCATAATAAAAGGATTTTATCTCAAATTCTTAACCCTTGGTGCAGCCACTCTCTTGGGGTAGCTCTTTTTCTGGGGTCATAGAAGCAGACTTCTGTCCATTATGCAGAAGTTCTCTCTGTCATGGCCTTCCGTGAGCTTGCAGATGACAGTGCCAGGAGAGCAGAGATTATGTCCCCCTCGCCGACTGCAGAGCCCTGAGGCTCCCACGGGCTGGTCCTAGAAGGCACCTGGCCACTGTTTGTGGAGGGGATGATTACCAGTTGGGGCCTTGTCCAGCCCAAAATACAGCAACAAGGCATCCCTGCCTCCTTCTTGAGAGGGGAAAGCAGAACTGTCATCAAGCTCTATATCAAAGTAAACAATGTTTTTAAAAAACTCCAATATTTGTATTGATAGAACAAAGCACTTGAAAACGCTCTCTTTAACAGGGCAAGTATACTATATACACAGCTGTGGATTAATAAACCCTTTCTTGTAGGTAATACTGCAATACACATTAGCCCCGTTAAAACCCCAATGGTCATTCAGAACTTTAAAGAATGCTTTTAGATTTACAAAGTAAGTGTTTGTTGATTCTAAATTTGTCATTAAAATATTAAGCTCAAACATGGCATGAAAGTAAAACTTCATTAATTAGAAGCGAACTTTTAAATATTGTAGATTTGCACTGCTACTTTTAATAAAAATGTAGGATTAAGAATGAAGATATTGAAAAAAAGACAATGTAAACAAACCAAAAAATAGGAAAATATGAACATCTAAGTGAAACATTTCAAAAAAGTGAAAGCTCATGGGAAGCACAAACAATCAGGAGAAACATGAAAATAGAAGAATGAGGGCCTCCCTGGGGGCCCAGCAGTTAGGCCCTGTGCTGTGGAGCTGTCACCAGCAGTGACAGCAGTGGAGCTGTCAACTTTGTGACAGCAGTGGAGCTGTCAACTTTGATGCCGGGCAGGGGAGATTCCCACATGCTGTGGCAGACCTCTCCTGCCTCACCCGCTGCTCCCCTCAGCAGTGTGTTTCCGGAGATATGCCTGTTCTGCTCCCCACTCTGCCTCTGGCGAACCCTCTCGCTGCCCCACGCCTCTGGTCTGGCCCCAGTTTGTATGCATAAATAAATAAATCTCTTTTAAAAAATAGGAAAATGGTGTCAATTAGGGGTAGTTTCAGCAAAAATTTTTTGAGGCACTAATCAGGCAATGGAGTAAATCTGAATAATCAGGTTCACTTGTCACTGTTCTTCCTGTTCTCTGGCTGAATCCCTCTTGAACTCTCATTTGTGAAAACCCTAAATGATAGTCTGTATGAAAGCTCAAGGGCAAATAGAGACTTCCCTTCCCTCACGTAGCTTCAAGCCCACACTGTTGCCTACTTTACATCCCCCAGGTTAAATTTGCTGGCGATTAATAGGATTTCTGACCTTAATACCATTTGGAGAGAAAAATATTACTAAAGTGGCATTTTACTAGTTTTGACCTACTTTTGGCCTACTCTTCCTGACCCTATCACACACATCTGCACAGTTATTAACATAAGTGAAGAAACGGCAGGACTGACCCAGAATTAGATACGCCCACTAGTGCAGAGACAGTAGAAATCTGAAGAACCATGCACAAGCAGCAGTCATTGTAATTTGGCACCAAATTCTCAAAGAATTAAACTACTTTTAAGCCAAGAGCGGGATTCACCTTGACACTAAGTGTCAAGTCATAGCTACACGCCAGAATTATCTGGGGAGATTAATTTTAATCACGCAAATTCAGGTGTGTTCATTTGAACTAAAAGATTCAAAAGGAACAGAAAGAAATATTTTTTAGGCCAATAAAGCAAATCTGCCAAATTATTATGAATTTTCTCCCTGAAATAACAACAAAACAGAGATAGCAGTTAATAATAAACTTCTTTCTAACTCAGAGAAAAAAATGTAATAACTACTGCTCTTTTGGAATGGAAGGAGTTGAGGAGTCAATAACCAGTCTAGCAGATTCCTCTATCAGAGCCTCACAGTCCTGCCTTCCCCTCAACTAAAGGTGTGACCCTGGCCCAGCTGCCTGAACAACCTGTGCTTCCATTTCTTATGCTCTACGTCAGAGAGAAATTTCTTCCAGGTAAAGAATTTCACAGACATTAAATGGATACTGTCTTCTGATAAAAGAGCAACATGAGATTTTTTTAAAGAGATCTGAGAAACCTACTTATGAGACTGAAATAGGAGTGTGACTCGCTGGCCCAGCAAGCTGAGGACTTGGAAACATAAGCATTTTAACTAAGATTGCTTGTGGGTGTGTCTTATATTTCAAAAATCTTCAACAAATAGGATTATAAGTAATATTATGTCAAAGTCACACCTAAATTCCTAAAGGATTTTATTATGCTGGCTAAGTCCTCTCCAGAGGTTTATTTTTATCAAAGCAAAGAGAAGGATTCTACCTCTCAGTACCATGGACAATGACTAAGAATGTTTTAAGCAGTTTCTAAATTCAGTGACAAAATCTTGGAAAAACATTCAGCATGACAAAACAGGAAAACAAAACTCTTAATTATAGTTCGTATATGTTGAAATTGTAAGGAGACAGCAGGTGCTGTTTTTGTTAATAAAATGTCAGGGGGAAAGGCAAATCTATTAGCATGACTAAAATAAAATAACTGACAATATCAAATTCTGGAAAGGATGAGGAACAAATGGTACAGCCACACTGGAAGTTTCTGGTAAAGTTAAAGAAAGGGAAGTATCACACATCTATCTAGATATTTATCTAACATTTGCGTAAGTACATCAAGTCAATGTTTATAGCAGGTTTATCCATAATTGCCAAAAATGGAAACAACTAAGATGTCCTTCAATATGTGAGTGCATACTATTTGAAGGAAAAAAGGAGGGGGGGATAAGCTATCAAGTTACACAAGACATGAATTAATCTTAAATGCAATTGCTAAGTCAACGAAGCCAATGTAGAAAGCCTACATACTGCAGGGCTGAATTTATATGACACTCTGGAAAATGCAAAATCATGGAGCAAATCAGTACGTCTCAAGAATATTTTTGGTAGGAGGGGAGTTTGAGTGGGAGAAACACAGGATTTATTTTAGGGCAGTGAAATATTGGGGATGATATTATAATGGTGGATACATGCTGCTATGTAGTTATGAATACCCACAGGATTTTATAGCACAAGAATGGAAGTTTAATGTATGCAAATTTAAAATATACATATATATCCATAGATATATATGTATGTTTATATTTATATTAAGAAGTCAAAGGATCCTAGGATGGAGTGAAGAGTGTGATAAAAGCATGTAACTGTATTACAATGTATGACAAAAACTCACTGAAAATGAGGGAGTAGAAAGGTGCTGATATAAGTAACCCTGGAATGAGTGGAATCTGTAAAACTCCACCTACAACTCCATACTCCAACTCTACACTTCAGCACTCTATTCTAGTTAATAAAATATTTTCCCCATGGCTGTATGAGTTAACAATTCTGAAACAACTGTACACGATGGAATTGAGCAATTAAGTAGATGGATGGATAAAGGAAACCAGGTTTCTCACCATTAGTACAAGAGGTTACAGACAAGCAAGGGGAAAGGCTGGAATGATCCAGAAAAAGACAACACAATCAAAAAATGGGCAAGACCTAAATAGACAGTTTCCTAAAGGAGACATTCAAGATGGTTTACAGTCACATGAAAAATTATTCAATACCACTTATCATCGGAGAAATGCAAATCAAAACCACAAAGAGACATCACCTGATTCCTGTGAGAATGACCCATATCAAAGAGAAGAACAACAACAAACATGGCAAGAATGTGGAGAAAAGAGGACACTTCTTCACTATTGGAGGGAATGCAGTCTGGTGTAGTTCCTATGCAAATAAGATCTGGAGATACCTTAAAAAATTTTAAAAAAAGGAAATCCCATATGATCCAGTAATATCCCTCAAGGTATTTAGCGAAAGAATAAGAAAATACTAGTATGAAAAGATTTATGTACTCCTATGTTTCTACCAGCACGATCCCAAACTGCCAAGTCATGAAACCAACCTAAGTGACTAATAACAGAAAACTGGATAAAGAAATCTTGGAACATATACTCAATGGAATATAACACAACTGTTTAAAAAGATGAAATAGTGTCTCTTGGGACAAAATGGGTGGAACTTGAGGTGAATATGCTAAGTGAAATAAGTCAGAAAATGAAAGATAGTAGACGGTTTCACTTATTTTCAGAATTAAAAAAAAATAAGAGAACATAAACTGAAAAAAACAAAGGAAAAAAAACAAATCTTAAGACTTTGTGGAAAAAAATAATGGCAACCAGATAGCATTGTCACAGGAGGTGAGGTGAAGGTTGAATGAAGCATGTGCACATAGGGAAGAATAAAATGTAACCCAGAAGTTACACAGACAAGCAAAAGTCTGGCAAATTAATTTTAAAAATTGATTTAAAAAATTTCTGATACTACTTACACATATAAGCAAGTTCTCTAAGTATACTTGGAAAGAGTCAGGAACTAAAGTAAATTGCTATGTCATCACAATTCTAATCATTCAGAAAACAAGACTTAAGCAACCAGCATTAGAGGCAGGGCCAAAAGACAATCTCAGTCCAGCGGTCTGGAAAGAGCATGAGCAGTGGAAAGAACACTGGGTGAAATCACACTGACCTGGGTTGCAAAAATGCTTTTGAGGCTTGTCAGTACTGATAATGGCTCTTAACAAGCCAATGACTCAAAGTGCTTCATCACCTAAAAATGTAAGCAATATTAGCCTCTCAAGTCTGATGCAAACACAATTTTGTACTTATTCAATAAGATAAAACACACAGCATGTATTATACACCACACTGTTCTAAACACTTTATATAAATTTATTTAATCTGAATACTACACAATAATATAAAGTATGGAAAGATTAAGTAACTCATTCTAGTTCGCATAGCTAGTATATAGCTAAGGTACATCTGCACCCCAGGTGGACTAGCTCTAGTCTTCATTCTAAACCACTACATTATAATAACAGGGTTAAATTAGTTCCCCTCCAGCCACATAACTCCTATTCATCCTACTACAATGCTGAAAATATTTACTTTTAATGAAAGAGAAAAGTGTTAAGCTACCAAGTTACAGTAGGAACAACTATGTTGGCAGAATTTTTTTATTGCTACAATTCTTAATTCATCAATTAAAATGGTAAGCTAGGATAGCATCAACTAGCTCTCCAAGATGCTAAATATATTAAACAGATTCCAATTCACTCAAAAAATGTATGGTTTAGAGTTAGTTATTCTAAGAAAATCCCAGGATACATTAACCCTAGGTAAAGCTAAATAATTCCTCATAGTTTTATTACCAATTAAAAGGTTCCTACAGATATATTCCCAATCACATTCCTACAGACAGAACATACAAGCTAACATAAGCAACAAATTTTTATTTATAAAAAAACACGCAATACTAAAAACCTCCACACCAACTAACAATTCTGGAATCTGACACTTTTTAGAGAACTCTGACTTCACAATATTCCTGAATCCCTGATACCAGTTAAAAAATATAAGTGAGGTATAAACCCCAAAGGTCATTTCCTCCATCCCCATCACCAGTTCTTTCCCCAAAAATAATCCTGTGGCACTACTCTGAGTCCAACTTTAAATGAAGTGTGCTGTGTTTCCAAAGAAGATAAGGCACAGTCTGACAGAAGCTTTAAAAAAAGAGAAAACTTAAATGAGTATTCTTTCACAACTCCTCTCCTTCCCAATTGTTTAAAGAGAAAGCACACTTAGCTAAGGCAGCAAAAAACCATGCTTCGGGCCTCCCCGATGGCGCAGCGGTTAAGCGCTGCGCTGTGGAGCTGTCGGCAGCGGTGACGCGAGTTCGACGCCCAGCCGGGGAGAATCCCACATGGCGCGACGGACCTCTCCTGCCTCGCCCGCTGCTCCCCTCAGCAGTGTAGTTCTGATCTGCCTGTTCTGCTCCCCGCTCTGTCTCTGGTGAACCCTCTCGCTGCCCCACGCCTCTGGCCTGTACCCCAGCTTGTATGTATAAATAAAATAAATCTTTAAAAAAAAAAACCATGCTTCGTTAATATTTCTAAGTGCAAATAATTGGGGCTTATTAAAATAGCAACTCTTAGTCTGCTCTGAATCATCAGTAAATGAAGTACCACGAGCTCTCATCTCTGTCTGATTTCTGCCCTACTGTGGGAAGACTTTTTCCTACATCATCTCCCCATCTTGCAGCTCAGGACACACTATAACTGAAAACACCCACAACCCCTGTAATAGTACTAAAGCTTGTTAAAATAGTCATAACCCTAATTGATTTGAAATTATATTATGGTACAGGGAACTATGAAATTTATCATCTTTCTGCCTTGACTCTCCCGACTTTTACTCTGCCCCCATCCCCAGCATGTTCTAAATACATGTAGGATCAGACTCAGGAAGCAACAGGTTAGCAATAAATGTGGTATGAATACGTTAATGCCTCATCTCATCACAGATGCTTCATCGTACCATTCAACCTTACAGTTTCCAAGAAAGTACTCAAGATTGCACCTCAGACGTGTATAAATACATCTGTACTACTTAACTGGAGCTTAAAATGGTTGCTGCCGATTATGACTAGAAAAGGTTTACATTTTCCTCACAACTAAAATAGAAGATCACTTTGGTATGCAAAAGACACGTATCAAATAAAGCAGTAAAAGTAACACTGTAAGCCACCAGCAGGGAGAGGATTGTTCATAACTGTCTTCCTTTTCCTGGGTTGGAAGCCCTCTTTAGAGCAGTGTACCGTGACACCAAAATGAGGTGGGTAGATGACAAGAAACAGTCTGTACTTCATACCCCTGATTTGTAAATGATAAGACAGAAAATTGCAACAATCAGTTTCTAAGCCAACAAAAGGGAAAAATGGCCAAAATGTTGATATACAGAAAAAGTACTTTCCCATGACCAGAGGCACACAAACCACTCTGTAAGCTTATGCTTCCAGGGTGTCCCAGGAAGAGGTAATAGAACAAGACGCAATGGGGCATAACTGGTCTTCTGCAAAAGTATTCACTCACTCTGATGCCCCCATTTCATTCCATGCCAACTGCTAAAATCACTTCAAGCTGAGTAGTCAGTAAATGGCCAAACTATGTACAGGAGTTTAAATAAGTTGAGATAGATGGTTATTTTGAGAGGAGGAAAAATGTGCTAACTCTGATCACATTTTCTGACCAATGACTTTCAATCATTTTTGATGATGCATGTTGTATAAATAACATAGAAATGAATGAACAAATCCATTTCCAGTCTCTATTTTAAGAAGTGAAGATTAAGAAAGTAAGAGTATTATATATTCCCCAATCCCAATCCACCATATTCTAAACACATTCCCTGTGTGTTTAGAAAATATCAACCATAAATATAAATCACAGAATTAGAAAATTGTCCTCTGGCATCCACAGAGAAGGATTCTCTTAAGCTGGCTGAAACTCTATTTCTATTTCTCCATACCAAATCATCCCACCTAAAAAAAAAAAAAAAAAAGTCCTTTCTTGAACGATATGAGTTGATCAGTTCTTGCACTCTTACAAATGACTGCACAAAAGAATTAAAATGGAATTTTAAAAAAGGATAAAATTAAGCAAATCAAGATTAGTCACAGTTCAGTGTTTATGTTAAAAACAAAGCTTTCACCATAAAATACATAGAAGAAAATAGACAAACACTTCATAAGATTGGCTTCAGTGATGTTTTGAGGAACTCTACTTCATTGGCAAAGGGAAAAAAGCAAAAATAAATAGGTCTCCATCAAACTAAAAAGCAAAAGAAACTACTATTAAAATTTGAACTGAATGGGAGAAAATATATGCACATCATACATATGACAAGAGGCTAATATCCAGGACTTACAAAGCACTCACTCAAGAACAAGAAAAGAAATCAATCAAAAAAGGATTGAAGAACTAAATAGACATTTCTCCAAAGAGACATACAGATGGACAACAGGCACATGAAAAAATGCTCATCATCACTTCTGATCAGGGAAATACAAATTGATACCACAATGAGATACCATTTCACACCTGTGAGAATGTCCCATATCAAAAATACCAGAAACAACAAATGCTGGCAAGAACATGGAGAAAAAAAAGAACTCTTATACACTGTTGGTGGGAATGTTGACCGATGCAGTCCCTATGGAAAACGAAATGGAAGTTTTTCAAAATATTAAAAATAGATCTCCCATATGATCAGCAATTCCACTCCTTAACACTTTGTGGTCCGCTCACATATTAGTACGTGTTTTTGTCAGTAGTATCAGGTGGCCGCTCACGTATTAATACGTGTTCATCTAGTCTCTGGTTTTTCACGCCACATGGATTTATTTGGAACTATTAGGAGCTATTTCTTTGATGGTACTCAGTCTAGAAGTTTTACACACTGTTTTGGTGAAAGTGTAAAGTGTTTTTATGAGATATTACAGTTTTTTTTAATATCCAGTAGTTCAGGAGTTGTGTTTTATTGACTGCTTATACCATTCATGCAATGGCACAGAAAACGGCTAGCCCCAAGGGCTGGCAAATTTAAAGGGCGCCGGCACACAAAGTGTTAAGAATGCAAAAATAAGTAATTTGAAAGGATATCTGCACTACTATGTTCACTGCAGCACTGTTTACAATAGCCAAGTTATGGAAACAGCCTAAATGCCCAACAATGGATGAATGAGTTAAGAAGATGTGATATATACACACAATAGAATACTACTCAGCTATTAAAAAAAAAAAAAAACTCTTGACAGTCACAACATGTAACTGGGGTTATTCCAAGCAAAATAAGTCAGAAGGAGAAAGACAAATACCAGATGATTTCACACATATGGAATAAAAGACCCAAAAATGAGGAATAGAAAAATATAAACCAGAATAAACCCTCAAAATCTGACTGTGAATTGAGGCTGGGTGGGGAGGGGAGCACTAGGCTCTGAGCATAGGGGTGAAGGGGGCCAATGGATGGTGGTGGAGGATTACTGCAGCTTTGGTGGGAGGGACGGTGTGATGACATACATGTGACATACACCATTTCCATAGGTGTGATCCCATATCCCTATCACAGTGCTGTAAACCAACGTTAACTCAATATAAATAATTTTCTTTAAAGCTTTTATTGACTATGGCCAGAAATTATCTTTGTCTTTAGAGAGTCTGTATTTCAAACAATTCAGAGGGCATTATTCAAAAGAGAACAGCTGATTTGTGAAATATAGTCACCTGCTGTGAAGTTGTGGAAGCATCTGGTCACCAAGGGGCAGGTGTTTATTTTTAATCTTCAGAAACTTAAATTTTGCTAAACTGTGCTTATTAACTTTTAATAAAATATACTTACTAACAGGGAAAAAACAGACCTAGTACTTCTTTTCTAGAACAATTTCATATAGATGGAAATCCAAACTCTGTCAAGCAATCACCTTCTAAATTACAAGCACTAAATTTAAACACTTTTTCCCAAATACTATAAGGTATACTGTTTACTGCTCTTTCCAATCACTACTTTAATCTGCATCTCATGGCTACTTCTGAAGGGCAAATAAGCTGTGCTGGGCCATCAATGTCATCTCATGGGTCAACAGCATCATCTCATGGTTACCAACAATTGCCCAACCTAGAGTTTTGTTTTGGGAACGATATTTTTTGCAGTGACAGTTCAGATGCCTTCAGCAATTTTCTTATTTATGATCTGAACACCCCCTATACTTTCTCTGAGTGAAGATCCAGATGGGGAGCAAAAGGATAGGAGACATGAGGGACAAGTAAAACATTTAGAAACTGGATACATAAAGAACAACTTTTCTAAATATCAACTTATCTAAATATTAATTTTATAAATATCAAATCTCCCCCCTCACCTACCAAGATTCTAATATATCCTACTAAATGGGGGATCATCTCATCCCACCCCTTGAAAAGCACCATGTCTCAAGAAAAAAAAATGTTTATGAATGGAGAGTCCTTGAAAACTGCCAACAGTTCCTGGCAGTGCCCAACACCAAAGCCCTTGTGTTCTCATCCCTCATCTTCTCCACTAATCTGACCCCCACAAAATGCCGTGTTCTTTGTATAATATCCCATGCTTACAGAAGTTACCTAGAGTGGAAATGTTGGAGTGGTTAGCTAGAGACCCAATTTGTGTGTAGAAGCCAACTCTATCGCTGGGAGTCAGATATGGTTTTTAAAATGTCTGATAGACTCATGAGTTGAAGTCACCTAGAAGCAAGTACCTGTCCTAAAGGGACATCATGCCCAGCAGGCCATTTTGCCCAGGCTCTATCTTTTGACTCCGTGGGTGCTGTGTATGGAGTCACTCACTAAGACTTGCTCTTCCACCCTTCCCCAGCACTCTATGAATTCCTGTCTGAGTCATCAGGGGAAAGGAAGATTCCAAGAAAAAACATGAAAAGTGCATTTTTCATTAAAAACCTCCTAATGTCTAAATAAGACATTGGAGCAAAGAACATTCCCACTGTGGCATCTACTTTGCACATAATATAATGTAGCTCTCACACACTAAGAATGTCAGCTAGTAAGACAATTCACTTATGGTACCTTGAGGCCACATGATTCAGTGTCACCATACCTCTTAGCCATTTGGAAGCATCCAAAAACAGCCCCTCTGGCATACTTATATTTTCAAGGTGGACACTACCCCACTCCAAGAAGGGGGCAGAGACCTCCGGAGATGACCTGCCTCGCTGCCCCTGAGTTGCAAAGTCCACCACGAGTATATGTGAGCCACCTATAGCCCCATCCAGGGCCTCTCAGAAACAACCATAATAATAACAAAAATAATAGACTATGGGTTTTGGAAAGAAAGCAAGATCACACCATATCAGCTGAGGGTAAGAGCTAGAAAAATATGCATTATATGAGGTTAATAATATTAACATAAGAATATGTAGAAAAGTTTCCCTGGAATGCATTTTTTATAATGTTTTTTCAATCTCCAATAAATAGCACAAATGCAATTTCCACTCAGACCTCTTGGGGAATGTTAAAGTCACATAAACACAGGATTTGGTCTCAATTTTGCCATAGCCTCCAAACCTCTCATAACAGAAAATGAAACATTTGCACTTTTCTTTTCCCCTTTTCCCTCTTTTATTCTCTCGCAACCATATAAATATAGTTAATATATACCGAGTACATTAGCAGTGCACTGGAGAATTCCTGAGACGTCTTCAATTTCCTCTTTGTTGGAATGGTCTGCATAGGAGCATCTGTTAGAGATATTGTGGAAATTCTTTTCTGCATCCCTATAACTAAGAAGAATACAAAATTAGCATATAGGGAAATTTTCAATGCATCTGCAAATGCAATCATATGCATATACACAAGCACACCCATCTATGCCTGCGGTAGAATAACATTTTCAAATAACCAAAGCTTTAAGGCATGATTTCTGGCATAACCCACCATTCACATCAGCATTAGCAGTGTGGACCTGAGACTGGAGGAATCATTAGTAAGAAAATTATATGTGAAAAAATAAATGGGGAAAACTAGAAAATATATCAGCTTTGTATAGCTAATGCTTCATCCTTGCTAGTAATGTTTCCCTATGGAAGCTGCCTAAAAAAAAAAAAAGAAAGAAGGCTTGTGTGCCTGACTGAGTAAAGGAAGAAGGTTGTGGGAAAGTGAAGAGAAATACAGTCAAATTGGGAGGAGTCCCAGTTTGGGACTACAGCCCCATCATTTGGCAAGGCAAAAAATAGGATTTTCCCTGTGGGTTAGGGAGATAGCACTATAGGGAGGCAAGCTGACTTGTCCCATCCCACTGCTTTCCCAAACTGGAGGCTGTTGGGCAGAAGCAAGAACCCCATGGGCAAGACAACAGAGAGCAGGGTTCAGGACCAGAGGTGGGCAGCTGAAGCTGGTGGCGGAGCCAGATGTGCACCTGAGGGCCTCACGGATCACAGAGAGCTGTTACAAACCACCAATGAATTTTAAGACTTTTGGCATTTTCCATTTCTTTCCTGCCTGACACAACAAAGTAGTAGAGGAAGGGACTCAAAGAGCAGTAGCCTGAAGGAAAAGGCCACATCCACATTCTCCTCATTGCCTGTCAGTCCCTCAGACTAAGGCTGACTCGGGCAGAGAGAGTGTGAGAGTGAGACTGGATATGAGACTGAAGATTTGAATTGGTCTGGAGTGGATTTCATCCATGCTGAAGGAATCTAGGAAACAGAGTCATCTTCCCAGCAAGGATGGGAGGTGACTGGTCCCAGCATGCTTGAGGTGACTAGAGAGAAAAAATGAAATGGTTCCATGTTTGGAAACCTCACTGACACAGGACTGTAATACAGCAGTGAACAAAGAGCCATAGTCTGCAGGACGCAGGGATCACGCAAGGAAAGGTGGAATGGGGAGTACAGCCCTTCACACAGACAAATGCGGGGTTATTTTTAAATGATGCTCCATCATTTCCATCAGTGACCTTTGACAAACACTTTCTCTCACAGCCTCAACGCTCTCCTCTGTAAAAGGAGCTTAATGCAATGACCCTATGAAACAGGCACGGAGATTATATATAGGAACCAATATAAAGTATCCAGTGTACTGCCTCAAGCACAGGAAGCAATTAATAGGTGCTAGCTTTCATCTAAATTGTTTTTACTCAGTAAAATAGACAGTTCTTCTAAGTAAATATATAAAAAAGAAACTAGATATCATTTTGGATCAAATAATTTATAGCTATGTCTGACCAAGAATGCATGAGTAATATCATTCAAGTTTTTTTCCCAGAATAATCAGGGTTCACTGACTCCTAATTTCACTTCTAATGTTCTACTGAAATTATTCTAACTTAATCCCTATTCATTGTCAAAATCAAAAGAGAACAGAAGATTGGCTATATAAAGTAAACATAGGGGCCACACTGATAATCGAAGTAATACCAATTTAATTTTAGATGACTATAGGAAATGGTCTCCCAGACTCACATGAGGCTGGCATCACAATGATGCTTTATTCTGGGAAAAAAACATAAAGTGAATGGCACAATTCTAAATATAAAATTCCTTATACTTTACTATTGAAAATACAGAATGAAAATAAAGTGAATGGCACAATTCTAAATATAAAACTCCTCATACTTTAGTATTGAAAATACAGAATGAATGAATATTACATCTCACAAGGACAGATTATCATGTGTTTTCCAATCTTGGTTCAAAATAAATCACTGTTTCATCTGCACTGCCATCATAATCCATTTTGGGGAGCAGTAGCAGTCCTGTCACATAAACAGACACTCTAGAGGTGGAAATTTAGGTTTAAAATATCTGAAGTCGGGCCTCCCCGGTGGCGCAGCGGTTAAGCGCTGCGCTGTGGAGCTGTCGGCAGTGGAGACGCGAGTTCGACGCCCGGCCGGGGAGAATCCCACATGGTGCGGCAGACCTCTCCTGCCTCGCCCGCTGCTCCCCTCAGCAGTGTATTTCTGATCTGCCTGTTCTGCTACCCGCTCTGTCTCTGGTGAACCCTCTCGCCGCCCCACAGCTCTGGCTTGTACCCCAGCTTGTATGTATAAAAAAAAAAAATTAAAAATAAATAAATAAATAAATAAAATAAAATATCTGAAGTCTGTAGGAAGAAAGCTATACCTGGAACATGAATGGGGATCCTATGTTAAATAACAGATTCCAAACTTTTAAAGGCTCAAAGAGGAAATGTGATTTGTCAAAAGTGCAAGAGTCAGGCATTAATAGCAGTAATAATTCATCTAACATTGATTACCTTTGTGTAACCAGCTGTTGTACTAACTACTTTATGTGACTTAACACATACTATCCTCAATATTTCATTTAAACTTTCCTCTAACCCTGTTGTTATTTTCATTTCAAAAATAAGAAAATTGAGGTGCAGGGGAGTTAGATCATCGGCCCAAGATCACAGAGAAGCAGACCCTGACTTCAAGTCTACTAAAACGTTATGTCTACTCCCAAAGTGTGTTTTCTCAATCAGTGCTCTGAACTACACAAGAAAGACTCACAGAGAGAGCCATGGGCACAAGATAATGACAACAATTACATCAGAAAAAAAAAGTTTCCATAAACCAGATTTTCCTCAATCTTGAGTTCCTTTTAACTCCTATAGTAACCCCTACTTACCTCTTTTGCTTATCATTATTCTCTCTACCCAATACTGCCCCAAAATGATTTGAATTAAAGAAAGACAAATGGATGTACACTTAGTGCCATCTTTTTTCATTGCAGGTTGAGGGAAGGAGCTGTGCCATATGAATTATGTGCTATCCAAGTCAGCATGTACATGCAGACTTTATACAGTAGTCAAGATTCGCTGTGAAGCCAATCTGACACACAGAGGAAGGAATTAAGAACAATGGAAACCTATGCCAAAAAAATCAGTAGAATTTATGTTCTAAAGAAAATGGTCCTGGATAGTAAAACTCTAGATTTAGAAATGTAATGAACTCTGGAGATTTTTTTACTCCTCATTTTACAACCTTTAAGCAAAATTTACTCTTTAATATATGATATACATAACTCCTTGTTTATATCCACAGGGTGCTATTTATCAATTTATTCAGGCTCCCTCTATTCCTCCCAAAAAAGTTAGTGCTTCCAACTAATAAGCATTTACAAAGGCACAGGAATATTGACATTAACAAAATAAAATAACCAAACAAGAAAATTAGAAAAGAAATAAAGGCTAATGACTAGCACTATGAAAAGAAATAATAGAACTTTTGGAAGAACTGTAACTGGTCCAACCACTATGGAAAGCTGTGTTGAGGTTCCTCAATACACTAAAAATGGATCTAAGATATGACCCAGAAATTCCACTCCTAAGTATCTTCCGCAGAGGACATAAAAACATTAATTCAAAAGGAAACCTGCACTCCAATGTATACTGCAGCAGTATTTACAGTAGCCAAGATTTGGAAACAACCTAAATGCCCAAAAATAGATGACTGGATCAAGAAGATATGGTATATATACCCAATGGAATACTACTCAACAATCAAAAAAGACAAACTCATGCCATTCACAGCAGCATGGATAGAGCTAGAAGGGTTTATGCTCAGTGAAATAAGTCAGAAGGGAAAAGAAAAATATCAGATGGTTTCACTTACAGGAGGAATATAGGAGAACCAAATAAGGGATCAGGGAAAAAAATAATAACAAAAAAAACCCCACAACAGAACAAAAATAAACTGACAACTATAAATCAGAGACATTCTGCAGGGGAGGGGAAGGGAGAGGGATCAAAACGAAGGCAGGAAGCGCACAAGGGACTATGATGATGGTGCACAGGTGAATTTGTGGTGGAAATTCTAAGGGGACTACCCCTGGGAAAAGAAAGCAAACACTGTACAAAAATAAACAATGGTGTAAATATATATATAAATTTTAAAAAAGAGAAAACTTGCAGACCAACTATTGATCTGAGACATAAAGCAGGGAGGAGGGGGAAGGGGGTCTAAACAAGGGAGGGAGAGCACAAGGGACTAATGGTGACAGTTCACAGGTGATGTGGTGCTGGGAACTACAACTGAGGGGAGAAATCAAATATTGTACAAAAATGAACAACAATGTCAGAAAATAAAGTTCAATCAAAAAAAATAAAGGAAAGTAATAGCAAATGATAGAAAATGACTGGAGTTAGAGATTGAGATAAGGGGTGGATTTGGCATTTAAACAGAGACCAAGATGTATAAAAAATCATAATCCATGCAAACATCTGGAGACATCCCTGGAAAATGGAGCAGTCTGTTCCCCTGGGGCTGAGCCAGTCTGGTACAGCTGAGAATCGACGCCATGGCAAAACCCAAGTGGCCACAATGGCGTGAAAAGGGAGGCGTGGATGAAAGATAGAGGGTAAGCAGAAGCCAGATCACAGGAAGAGCTCAGATTTTATTTTATCACAGTAAATTATTTTTTGTTTCAAGCAGGGATTTCAAGGTGTAGTCCCTGGACCAACATTACATCACATGGGAACTTGTTAGAAACTGCAATGTTTGTGCTCCACCTGGACATCCCTGGGCAGAAACTGGGCGTGGAGCCCACTCTCTGTTTAACAGGTGGCCAGGTAATTCTGATGCACATTAAACTTTTGAGAACTCTTAGTCTAAAGTGAGAAAGTGACATGATTTAATGTTTTGATCACTTTGCTGTGGTGAAAATATAATGTTGAGGGGCAGCAGCAGAAACCAGAGCGCCAGACTGGCATGCTAGGCATGAGAGGATGGCCAACAGTGGTGAGGAAGAGAAGATTTATCACAAGGCATGAATAAATTATTTTAGCACTCATTTCCCCAACCTGAATGATCTCTATGAATAAATAAGTGAACGAGTGAATGGAAACATTTAGGAGCAGGATAAATGTTTAAAGATAACAGTGCTGAGGCACAGAGACCATGAGACATTCCACCAAGAGGCTCCATCAGCTGCTCCTTCCCAGTCCTCCATGTGGTTGACCCTTGCACCCTGCATTCCAATCTGGGTATTGAAGACTAAAAAACCTCAAAGTCTGTATGGGCTACAATCCATAGAATTCATCAGGGAGCGTAACTACATAATCCTAAAACTCAAATAAAGCAGGATTGAGGCAGAGATTTAGAGGGGAAAGTGAGAATGAGCTCAGTGGTTACAGGCTGAATTAGGAAATTATGAGAGGAGTTAGGGCATACTCTCCATTATGCAATCTGATTCATCGGCCCATCCCAAGACAACTAAAAGTTAAATTACTTCAAGACCAGCCTTGGGCAAAGCCAATTTCAGATATTTGGAAAAGCATCCCTTTCCCTCACCTCCCTAGGAATATGTAAAGTAATGCTTGGTAGCAAGTATTCTCAATCCTGTGAAACCTCATTAACTATAAGAAACACATCCCTCTTCACAGTTAGAGATAAAATGCCTTAAATTGTGTGCTCTTAAGAGGCATAACACATAGGTGTGAACACATCTTAATAGAAGTGTTAGTGATAACAGATGTGCTCCTTTTTCAGTATTGAAAAAAAGAAATAGAAAGCAGAAAGAGGGAGTGGGGCACAGAAACCATAACTGAGGGAACAGGAAGACAAAATAATTTGTTTGCTGCCAACTTGCCCCCTTTGACCTCATCAGCATGAGGATAAAGACAGTGACAAAGGTATTATGAGTCCTCAGAAGTCAGCCAACACCTGAGCAAAATGACACTAACAGGCCTACTTAGAACCAGGCAGACATTAAGCCACCTCCAATACTAGAGTTCTGTTGCCTGTCTGCTTTTTTTATACTGTGTCTGCAATAAACAGAACTAAGAAATGATCATGCAACAGTGAACAAAGACCACAGAGACAGAGAGAAGAGGAAAGTTCAGGCAGCCTTTTAGAGAAAAGAGAACTCCATCCTACTCGTAGAAAAAAGAATTTTCTACTGATTATGGTGATGTATTTCAGTCATCTATTTGGAGTACATTTATAAGATTCCTACTCCAATTTGTTCTGCAGACAGAGTTTAGTTCATAAATGAAATCAATTCATCAGCTATTTCTTTTCAAAAGAGAGTGCATTCAGAATTCAAAAAAATATCATCTGTTTTTGATTACTAATATTATCATTTAAATAATAATGATGATAACAATAAATGTTAGAGTAAACAAGTATGTTGTAGACATCACATGCCAGAAACTCTTCTAAGTAAATTGCCTGACTTAATCCAAACACCATACTTTAAAGCAAATTCAATGAGAGTGATTAAGTTTCATTTAAAAATATGTGGGGAACGATTAATTTGACATTCTTCATCTCCATTAGGATAAACCATTTAAACTCACTAATGGCCTCAAACTAAAAACCATCTCATGAGTTTAAATAATATGTTTTTCCTAGTACTGCACTCTTGAGGATTGATATGACAGTTTCAAAGCCATTCCCTTTGAAATGACAATTAACATAATCATCAAGCACTTAAAAGTATATGGCATTGTACTAGGTACTGAATTATTTTTCCACTAAGTTTTCCTCCCTTCTGTATTGTGGGAGAAAAAGAATCACACTATACCCTAACAATCAAAATCATTTTCCTGATCCCCAAATCGATGATTGTTAGCCACAAATGTTAAATGATTCCACTAGCATTTCAAGAGACACAAAAGTTCTTAAAATCTTATAAAAACAGATCATTGGAGCACATAGAAAACAGCCACAAAGTGAAGTAAAAACAAATGCATTGTCTCTAAGGTCAATGAATTTCATTTAGATAGTTACATTGCCGTGAAGAGGTAATTTAAATTTCTGTATTTGCCAACTGTTTTCTGCCAGAGCCAATCAAAGGTATACCTATAGTCATCTGTAGCTTTCTGTTTACAAAATACTTTTATTGAAATCATTACATATAAACCTAATCCTTGATTATTTTATTAATGTCATCATCAGCCTTTACAAAAGAGAAACATTATTATGTGTTCCATGTGCTGGTAAGGTCTTACATTTGACCTCAAGTCATCTCACTTTACACCTAATCACAACCATCAAGAAAAGGGGACTAGTAAAGGCAAGTATGTAGCATGTGACGCTAGGCAAAGAAACACCTAGTTCAACTGTTAAACTTGAAGTGATTTTCATTCAACTTCCCTGAAGTATTCTAAAAATCCCATGTGAAGTCTCTTGGTTGGTATCAATAAATCTCACCATATTACTAAGGCAAAACTCTGAGATGCAGTGGATGAGAATGATAAGGTGAGAAGACAAGAAAACAAAGAAAAAAATTAAAGCAATAGCAAAAGGGAATTTCATTTAGAAGGATTAAACACAAATAAGCCAACGGAAATCAGTCCAAAGAGGCCAGACTCAGAGCATAAACCCTGTGAAGGGAGGTTGGCCTGGGTGCAGAAACCCATATGCCTAACAGCAATGTTTGAGAAATTATCTTTAATTTGCCCCCAATCATGACCAAAATCCACTTTTACTTACCCAATAACTTGGTGCTCATAATACTGCAATGTCCTCTTGAGAGTCTGCTGTATCGTCTGAGGCTACAGAATAATAATAATAAAAATACGTTATCAGCAAATCAGTGCCATTCCCATCGTGAGCATAATGGGCAGATATATAACTTCTGGTTTAGCTCACAGGCATTTTGCTTTACAATATTAACCCATTATGCATTTTGCCATGTATCTTCCCCACAGGAACTAATAAGAGGCACTCAACAATTACCCAGAATTTCCCAATTTCAAGTAGGATATTATTTCCTAGCCATATTTTTTCCAGTTCTTTTGTACCAGCTATTCAGTGCAATAAAATACTCACAGCTGCGGCTGATAAACCTAGGCCTGGGGGGGGGGGGAGGCACTGAATAAACATGGATGTGCCTAGGTCAAGCCTCACTCCCCTCCCCTTCCCCATGCCTGAGAGATTTCAAGCAAGTGTTCTGGGATCTCTTAGAGGGGTGACAAGTGCTTTGGGCAAGAAATGGGGTCTGCATCAAATACCTAAGTAGCTCATGACCAGATTTTATAACCATCTTCTCCTCGTGATGGCCAAAGATGGTTTCTTAATAAATTATTTGTACACAAATTTAGGCAACAGAGCCTGAAACTGGACGTTTCATATCTAAGGAGCAATGGAATGGATGCAAAGATGCCAGGACACATAGAATTTCTTAACAAATTATGTTCAGAATGAAGTTCTCAGCATCAGGAAAACAAATTTTAAAATAATAAAAACCTGTAGTTGATCAAACAGGGGTAAGTGTGAGGCAGCACAGTTGGACTGATTAACTAGACAAGCCTAAGAAGGCCATCTGCGGAAGGGCCCAGCACAGTGCTGGTACCTATAAATCAGTAACACTCAGTTCATTTCCCATCCCTAAGCCCTCAACACGGCTGTTGAAATATATAATTTAAAGGAGACTACAGAGGTCATTGTCAGAGCTCCTGAACTGCTTCCAGATTAACCTCTTTGGGAAAACTCCCAGAATAGAGGTAACCATCTCCCTACCTAGCCCTTTCCCAAGTTTCAATAGAAACCGTTTTTAAAGCTACAGGAAAATGAGCTTCTCTTAGCATCCACTGAGACCCACTCAACCTCAACACTTAGGAGAGCCCTTTCACTGAGCAAATCCAAGACCTTAAAACGTAGTCTTTCCTTTAGCGAAGACTATTTAGAAATTAATTTTAGGAGGCACCAGACTCTAAGTGTTCAAAGGAAGAGGTACAGCACAAGTTCTCTCAACAGTTGTTTCCATTTATACCAGGTTGAAAACATGAATGCGAGGCCTCAAAGTGGCACAGATGTTTCTGCTCATCAGGAGAGAATCAAAGCAGAGAACACAGAATGAAGCCCAGAGAGAAAAATCATTCCTGAATGAAGAAGCAATGGAGCTGTTGAGAAGCAAAGGCAGGCGAGGCAGGCGAGACAGACACAGCAGCAGTGGTGCAGCGGGAGAGCGTACTTCACAAACTCAACCACAGCCAACCTAAACCCAGCACTGTCAGTCACCAACTCAGGCCCCATAAGAAACAGACCTCTTGCATTGGCTTGGCAGTTTCTCAGCTAAGATAACTTTCTCTTTGGCAACATGCCCTCAAAGCAGTGAACATCCACAATGGGATTATCCTGCCAATAACCTCTGTCACAAAACAAGGAGCAGCATGCAGGCACCAGCATACTCAGAGCCAGAATGACCTCCTTTGTACAAAAGGACAATTTTTTCCCTCTACCAGGAATTTCCCCCAGTCATTAAAAAGCACATGTTTGTGAAAGATGTCAAGCCTTTTAAAGAGCTTTCCTCTTTGTGAAGCAATTTACTTTTACTCCCCAGCAAGAGATAAATTTATGGTTTCCAAATAAATGAAAAGGAAAATAATCTCTGGACACATTCAACAAAGCTTCAAACTTGATAAAACAACTATAGTTCCTAATGCTTCCAGCCCAAGTGAGTGGGCACCTCCTGGGGGCCTAACCAGCAGAGACAAAGACTGACAGCAGCTCCTGTAGCTGAGAGCCAAGGCCGGTGTCACCATCTACCTTGCTCCTCAGAATGTCTCCTCAACCTGAATTCACTCCAGTCTTCTTCAGAACACACATGACTGCTCAGCCTATGGCTTATTCAGTGAGGGACATCTCCACATCATCGCAGGGTCTCACTGCCCTGAATAAAAGCATGAAATGAGGACTCCTGCAGGCAAAGTCTTCCATGGGGTGGGATCTGCCTTGAGGATTGTAGGATCCACTGCTAGGTGTCCATGGAGGACATGCAGTCAGTGTCAATCAGTGAGAAAAGGAAGGACTTTGAAGACATAAGGCCCTCCCCTCCTCTTCTTTAAGACTGTAACTCCAAACCTGTACCCTATTCCACAGCTTCATCCAATCTTCCACAGGTCAAGACCGCAGTCCTCTTATGTGTATCTGTCCTTGGCTCTGAGAGTTTAGAAAGATGATTTAGGAGAGAGGATAGAAGGTCAAATTCAGTTCAAAATCCAGCTCTGAGTCTCGCTAGCTAGATAGCCCTGGGCAGTTTACTTATGCTCTCTGAAAGAAGATTCCTTATGTATGCAGTATTTTTATGGAATAAACTGAAATAATTAAAGCAAAGTCTCTAGTGCATAGTAGGTGCGCAATCAGTAACAGTTACAACTATGGTCTCGTGATCTAGTGGAAAAGCACTCAATCACCCCACAAGCTCACATTTCTTCTAAAAATTCAACAGCACTACCGTGCCGCTGCTAACAATGTGGTGATGACACCAAGTCCAGTACACAAGGGAAGAGTAGGACAAGGCAGCCGAATTTGTAAACATCGCCGATGAAACCTTCATTATCAGTCCAGGGAGATGGTAACGAGAGCAGAATTTTCAAAAAATAAAAATGAGGACAGACCTTAAGTCAGGCCTGCAAGTGGGAAGGACGTGGAAGCAACACAGCTAGAATTCCCACCCCAGACATTACGTTTCACAACTGGTAAGAGACAGTCCATGAACTTCCTTTCAAAGACACAAAGAATGTGCATTAGGAGAGCTGGGTGGCCTAAGAATTTTAGAGGCATATACTATAGGACAGGACCCACTAGAGTGGGGAAGGAGACAGAATCCAAGTTCCTCTCATTTAAAAAAAAAATACAAAGAGTGATGTCGTATCCCCGCCCCACTCCCAATCCCCCTGCAACCCAATGCAAAGAAGTAGTAGCAAGGAAGGCAGTTGGAAGTGAAAGCAGCCATCTGTGTCCCACACACACACTGTCTGGGCTTGAAAGCACCCAAAAACTTCCATCATGTGACAAGAAGCCACCTTCATCTCCAGTCTCACCACGAGCTCCACTACTTGGTGAGCAGGGACTGACCCCCACACAGTGAATGTTATGCTCAGAAAAGGTCATGGGATCCAAACAGCCAGCCATGAAACAGTCCCAGCAGAGCCAGAGAAATGATCCCTGAGGAGTGGGAGGAAGCAGTTCCCAGCAGCTGGCCCTGCAAGCGCAGACAGCCCCGAGGAGGCTCCCACACAGTCCCTGCTCTGGATATCCGCACCAGATGGTGTGGGGATCAGGCAGGAGGCAGGGAGTCATCGTGTGTGTGCATGAAATGCACTTGTCACAGTACGTAGTACATGTTCATCTCAATTTCAGAAGAGAAAGACATTGAGGCCTGCTGAAGTAAGTATGGGAAGCTCACCCAGCTAGTAAGCCAGTCAGTCACAGCAAGCCAGCCCTGGCTTCAAAGTGTGTCCTCTTTCTACTGGATGCCTTGAGGGTCTCTCTTATCTTTAACATAATGAGATTCATATTCTTCTTTGATATATACAGTACTTTACATGCCAAAAAATAAAAAAATTGCAGATAAAAACAAACTCATTTCTGCTTTGTAACACATGCTGAATAAGCTACAGAACAGAGACAATGCATCTGCCTTTAAAGAAACACCCATAATTACCCATATCATTTTATTTACTTAAATATGAAAAAAATATATAATAATGTCAGAAACTAAATGATGTAGATATATATTTAATTATTAATGCACCAGTGGTTTTCAACTCTGCCCATTCAAATCACCTGGAGAGTTTTTAAAAAAAATACTAATATCTGAGAACCACCCCCAAATTTTCCAATTCAATTGGTCCGAGGGACCTAGTTGCTCCTAATGTATAGTCAGGATTGAACATCTTTCGTTTATAGAGTATTTCTCTGAATCATCATGTTTATACCATAACCTTTACCCACATAAACACTAATGAGAGTAATTTCTTTATTCAAATATCAAAAGAAGTAAACTTCTGAGAAATATTCATCCATAACTGGTAAATCCAATATAGCTCCATTTATAAGCTGTCACTAATGGCTTACAATCAAATATAAATTTGTTAGATAAACAAAGAACTATATTGCTTGAAGCATAAATGAAGGATTTTTTTTTCCATTTCCAAGTAACTTATTCCCTGTACTTATTTCTTCATTTCACTGATGCTGCTGGAACAGAGGCAGCTCCATAAAAGGGGAGGGGGGTTACCATGTTCCCCACCCTCACTTACATGCAGCAACCCTGGACTAGCTACTGGAACTAGGGACAGAGCTGACCATCCAAATACAGCTGCGTAACACAGGGAAGGTGGGCTTGGGGTGACTTGCAGTGAATAAGGGCTCTTATTTGCTTCTCCTTACCGGGGACTTAGGGCGTTTGGAGGAAACACATGGAAGAGAGACAAGTAGAGACAACTGAAAGAGACACGTGGGTGGGAGGCACATGGGGAAGCTGACAATGGCAGCCATTATCTTGATTTGTACTTTGGTTTTGTCTCAGACTTGCCTGCTCCTTTCATTCCCTTCCTATGGTTCCCCACCAGAAGGTGCCTTAGTCTCGTGGTAAGTTTCTGGGCTGCTGCCTCATTTCAGGCCAACCCTGTTTGGCTGGGCATTTACCCACAGTGAATGGGTAACTTTGGGTGTTTTATTGGAAAACTATTATTCTGTCCTCTAATTCTCTTAAAGTTCTTTTACACCAAGAATATGCTTGTCTTTGTAAGCACAAATGGCCAGACTCCTTTAGGCACATAAGTTTGAGGATCCTGGGGTGCCCCTCAGCCTACATGCTAACACCAACATGTACATCACAACAGCAGAGCTCCTGTGATTTCCAGACCTCCTCTATGGGAAAGCTGCTTCAAGCCCATGACAGGCATTAACTCCTTTGTTCTTCATATCAACAATATGAGAGAGGTATGATTATTTTACAGATAAGGAAACTGAGACGAATGTTCATGTTGCCCTTAAGCTATCACAAAGGTAATAAGGGACAAAACCAGGGTTGATTTCTTCTTTTCCTATTTGGATTCCTTGAATGTCTTTCTCTTGTCTTATTGCTCTGGCAAGGACTTCCAGTATTATATTGAAAAGCAATGGTGAGAGTGGACAACCTTGCCTTGTTCCTGATCTTAGTGGAAACGCTTACTAATCCAAAAGGATACATGCACCCATATGTTCATTGCGGCACTGTTTATAACAGCAAAGGTATGGAAGCAATCCAGATGTCCAAAAATAGATGATTGGATCAAGAAGATGTGGTACATATACACAATGGAATATTATTCAGCATTCAAAGAAGATAAACATATGCAATTTGTAGCGACATGGATGGAACTGGGGGGAGGGGGATGGTGTAGAGTAGGAGGATAAGGGCACAAAATGGAGTAGAAAAGGACACAAGGGACCATGAAGATTGGTCACGGGTGAATTGGTGGTGGGTTACCCAAGGGGTGAATTGGTGGTGGGTTACCCAAGGGGTGAATTGGTGGTGGGTTACCCAAGGGGAATGCAAAATGTAAAAGATATAAACAACAATAAAATATATATATACACACATATATTTAAAAAAAAACAAAAACAAAAAAACAGGGTTGAGATTCAGGTAATCTGCTCCAGAGTCTGAGCATGAAATCCCCAACCTACAAGTGCACATAATAGTTCACACTTGAAATGTCGTTGACCACCTTTTCTCATTTTTAAATACATGTGATCACAAATGAACCTTGCACCAGTCCACTAAAATAATACCAGTCAACAATGAAGATTGTTACTGACTTAAAAAGACCCTAATCTATAGTATCTTGGTGTGCTGAACATGAATATAACCTCGAAAATTTTTTATTAGCTCTCGTTTTGAAAACATTTCATACAATTCATTTTCTATGTTTCACCATGTAAATTTATCCAGTAGGATAACATCCTATATCAGCCTAGAATGATGTCATGTTGCATTGCATTGCATAATACCATCATGCACACATGATCCAGAGTTGATTGCATCATTTTCTGATGCAATGCAATTCTACTGCCAGGTGGCTGCTGAAGTAAGTTGACGTCAGCAGTGCACTATAGAAAGCCCTGTCAGAAAGGTTGAGCATTGGAAATATTTCAGACTTTGTGCGAGGCGGTTCAAGCTACTGTTCCATAGAACTGTTATTATTGTATGCATTTAGACACAATACAGAGCAGTAATGCCTCGAAAGTGCACTAAGAGTATGGACAATTTCTGCTCTATTTGTGGGGTAGTGACATTTGCCAACCAGAAGAAAAGTATCACTTCTCAAGTGAAGAAGGCTGATCATCTCTACTTGGGATGCAAGGTTGGTGACCAAGACAAGCCTTGAGCCCCGCATCTATGCTGTGCTACATGTACAGCACAGCTTCCACAGTGGTTCAGTGGCAAAAGGCCATCAATGCCATTTGCAGTCCCCATGGTGTGGAGAGAACCAAGCAGCCACATAAAAGACTGTTACATCTGCTTGGTTCCTCCTCTTTCTGCTAGAATAACGAAGCAAAAGAAGTCAAGAATAGTCTACCCAAACATTCCATCTGCATTGAGACCAGTTCCACATGGTGAGGGACTTCCTATTCCAGAACATCCACCAGAATATTCTCAATTCATCTGATAAGGACAAAGGGGAGCCGACCTGTTCTTCCCCTGTTCCATCAGCATGCAGTGATCCAGATTTTCACTGGTGCATCATCAACCCCATACAGACTAACACAGGAAGAACTAAATGACCTGGTTCATGATTTGGACTTAGCCAAGAACAAGGCAGAATTGCTAGGATCAAGACTCCAACAATGGAATCTTCTACAAGAAGATGTCACAATTACTTTCTATCAAAAGCGCCAGCAGCAGTTGGAGCCTTTCTTCAGAAAAGAAAGTACTCTGGTACTCTGTTCTGATATTGAGGGCCTCATGAATGCCTTAGAAATCACTCATGACCCACAAGAATGGAGACTATTTCTAGACTCTTCGAAATTGAGTCTTAAGACTGTGCTTTTGCACAATGGAAACCGTCTTCCATCTATTCTATTCCTGAACAGCTATACAAGAGACAAGTGAAGAAATCTAAGAATTAGTCTATGGCTTAGTTTTTTACAGTTATTAACCACAGGCTTATTACTATTGGCATGCATTTTGTGATGTAAACATTAATTTATAGCAGATCACAAAAAAAAAAAACTAGAGCCAAAATGAGAATTTGACTGTCATATTCATGTTGGGCACATACAAATTGATAAGAAATGACTCATTTTATTTCAGTAACTTTTGTAAAAATTTGTTTACCAGTGTAATTAGACTAGTGGTATTATCACCACTTGACTGAAAAAAGAAACAAATTAGAGAGTAGAAGAAATTTACAAGTAGAGTCTCCTCCCCTAAGAGAAACCATCAATAAGAATGCATATTTTTAACATCAGTGAAAAAGTAAACAATCACATGGATTCAAATTGTTTGCTTTTTGACAACACAATCTTCTTTAAATCTGTATAAAAATGGCCATAGACAGATCCATGAATTAAGTCTTGTCTGAGATGCACCTGACAAGTGTATCTTCTTTTCCTCTAGTTCACTTCTGCTCTACCCTCTGAGCATAGTGTGTATTTAAGCTGCATTTTCATAAGTTTAACCCTACCAGCACCATTTTCTGAACTCCCAAAACAGGTCGCCAGAAACCATTTGTTACAAATTTTCTTTCCTTCCCTCATCAAAATCTCAAATCTCTTTATACCCCAATCTCAGTGTTCAGGTGGGAGCCTACTTCCATCTCCTCAAAGCTGGATTCTCAGTTCTTACTAAAGAAGTTGGATGTACTTCCCTACACTGTGAATGTAATTTGACTTTTTGCTAAATAGGTTTGTCAGTGGAGAAAAATTGGTGGGGGTGGGGGCAAAGTAGCCTTCTCATTATCCTACAAAACACAAAACAAAGACCTCAACTATCTATACATTAAAGAATAAATAAAAAGAGCATTTTGCTTATCAGGACATGACATGCCAAATTCCATCACTTAAAGTGGTTACAATTATAATGTTAGATAAGTTATACTGATAAACTAGTAGACACCAATGGCTCAAATTATATGATTGATATCATTAACAAAACTAATCAAAATAATGAGTCACTTCAAACAACCAGCTCAACTACTTCTGAAAGAAATGCAATTGTAGTCATCATCAGTCTTGCTAAATATCCAGACATAATGTCCATTTTCCCAGTCTTAGACAGAACTTACTACATATTAACCACTTCCCTCCCCCACACCCTCCAAAAAATAGACTGCACTTTAAATATAGCACTCTGAGTCATGACCTCTGTATTTCAAGCCCAGCTGTTCTACTGACCTTTTTATAAAATTAGCTAAAATCACTTCACCTGGGAGTAAGAAACCTTGGGAAAAAATGCCTCCATTTTCCCATCTGGAAAACACTTGTAAGAAATACTTAGTTCTCAGAGTCATTTTGAAGTAAAACATTGCAAAGTTAAGCACTTATAATAGGGTTCAAGGATACTGGTAATTAAACCAGGAAACTTGGAAACCAGTAATTGGCTAAACAAAAAGCAAAAATGGTTGTTTAAAAAAAAACCCAAAAAACAAAAAACTAAATGCTACAGATGCATTATACTGAGTTCTACTCACACCAGTTGAACATCTGCACAACTTCATCCAACCTTGTGAATACCACAGTACAATTGAGTGACCTCATGAGAAACCAGGGTGAAGGCTGACATGATGCTTATTGGTTTATAAAGGAATTCAAAGTAATGAATTTCTTAGAATTATGTTCTAACTAGCAAAACACAGCAATAATTATTGCTGTAATTACTAATTGTAATTGAGTATATTTAACACATAAGCAATATAATAATAAGTCTTCTTTTGGCATGTTTGCTCTCTATTTCCCCTTTGTTATTCTATTTTAATGCCTTTCCAAAAATAGTCATGGAATTTCATTTTGATTCAAGACCTAATGCCATCACTACTAACTTAAGCTGAAAATGTATATTCCTTGAACTGAAATAGATACAAAGGGTTATATATTTCATCCTCCCTTATACTTTCAGGAATGAGCATGTTTCAGTCATCTCAGAAGTTCTGATCTTTTCAACAAATCCCAGAGAATAACACTATCTTCAGTGAGTTTAACACTTCACAGTTTACAAGTCAGTTTCTTTTCCTTCATTCATTAGACACAACCTCATGAGTCTCAAATATAATTATCCACATTTCAAAGATGAAAAAAAAACCCAGATTCTAAGATGTTAGTGTTTTTGCTACACAGCTAGAGTGAGCCACTGACAAGTCAGCCATGTAGGTCCCCCGAAACCATTTGTCCCACAAATCGCTGCCTTCATTGCTAACCCATTTCACCTCAATGACTGTTGGGAAATTCTGCCAAGTGTGTAACTGAAATTCCTTATTTCCTTTTAGTTTTTCTTTAGGGAATATGAGAGTGATGTTGCGAAACTGCTTCCCCAATGTGTCAATGTTTCTATTGTTTTTTATGCCATTCCATTATGATCACTACACTTATTAGAGAAACACACTGCACTGGTCACCATCTTGAACAATTTGATTGTCAATAAAAATACTGACCAGGAGACAAGCTGGCACCGCTTCTAGACATTGTCTAAGGAGTCAATTATGCTGGACAGCAAACCTTTGAGGAGACATGGCCCCAGTCCTTGAACCCTTAAACCAAACACAGCCTCATTAAGGACACAAGACTGCCTCCAGCTACAGAGTGAAATAAGGGTAAGTTTCTAGATTAAACAGTATATTAGCAACAGTCAACCACAGATTGAGCACTGACTAATCATAAAACACTAGGTTCTACATGTTACACACAACAACCCATTTAATCCTCACAAAAATTCTACATGAAAAGAAGTATTAGGCCAATTTTACAAATGTGAAAACTGAAAAATTTGCCCAAAGTCATTTTTATGTGTGTCTGAATCTACATCAAAGTTTCCTCTAAATCTGAATGTTTCTAAAAACCAAGTGGTTTCATCCGCCCTTCTAAATGAAATACATTGTTTTATCTTCATCAAGGCAAAGAAGGTTACTGTTGCAAGGAATTACGTGTTAGCTACATGGTGTGATTTTCCAGATCAAATTTATATTTCTGAATCCCAGTTTCTTTTTTTATGAAATAAGAACATTTCTAGCATAACTATTTCTCAGGGTGATTTTAAGGTCAAGATAAAATAAAACTATAAAGCATTAGACAAGTATGTGTTATATGATGATTCTTTGCAGAAATCTCTCAATGAGGAAATAGTCAAAAACTGTTTAATTGAACTAAACTGACCATATCTAACATCGAAAACTGTTGTCAGGCATGCCTCACAGCCCAGAGATGCCAATTAGATGCTGCAAAGCTAATTAGCATCATTTCAAATCATGAGTACCCTACTGGATCGCAATGGTGCTTGTGTCAGGAAATCATTCTTAGACTTTTAAAACATCTTTGCCGTTCCACATGAGCTCTTTCCAAAGAAGTCCCTATTGTTTCAGCACTGGGGAGCTACAATGCAGTGTCTCCCAAAAAGAGCCTGGAAATAAAAGAAATAATACTTTTGCTTGACATTTAACATAAAACAGGCAGATGTTTTGTCACCCGTTATACATACCAGCTTAAATAATAACTTATAAAATGGTGGCAGAGAATTATCTCCAATTACCAGCCAGCATTCAGCTTCAGGCAAAGTGGGCCACGGAATAATGGGAGCAACAGAGCTAAAGAAGATGGAAACAGAGGTATGGGGGGAACAGGTGAGGAGGACATGGGAGAGGAGGCCGGGCACAGCCTATAAAGCTCTAGAACAAGCATCTGAGCATGGAGGACCTCTTAAACACAGAGCAAGATTATTCCTAAGAAGTCTTATGAACAGATCATCAGATCTCACTGGGAAGGTCTGCTCTACAACCATATAGTTCCTTAAGCTGGATTGAAGAATTTTTCATAAAATTCATTTTGCTTTACCTTTCAATGTTTTGCAGCATGCTATGACTTGGTACCACATGAACAGGCAAGAAATATGCTGACTCAGAATGATAAGCCTCATTTCACAGTTAGAGCCCATTGTAAATAAGTAAGTTGTCATTCAGATATCAACCCCAGTGCCTTGGGAATTTTGTTTAACGAGTCAGTGGCTGAGAGCCTGATTGTTTCGGGAGACTGACGAGAGCAAATCCATGGAGTTTAAAAGTCTCTGATGCTAAAACATCCAGAAACCATCAAAATACTACCCAGGGTATGTCCTGCTCAGCCTGAGAGCCTCAACCTTTCTTGGCAGAAGAAAACTCAACAAGGATCTGAATCAAATCAGATTTCAGGGTGATGATAATTTGATAATCCAAATGGATATGAAGCCGCATTTACTAGGCAGGTGTCTAGCGGTGATCACTGCGAAGTCATGGTGCTTTCCCAAGTTATAGGTGCAGAACAGTCACGTCAAAAGGAAAAGAAACAAAAATAAACATGCAGGCATTAGCACTGCATGACATGAAAATTCTGGGGTGGTTTCTTTTCCTAGTTAACTCTAGCTGAGCACATTTTTTAACCTAGATATCACTCCATTATATAATAACTATTGCACTTCCTCCTCATTCCCTCTAATCCATTATGCCACTACCCTGAGGTATGTGAATGGTTATGCACAACTTACACAATCTACATAGAAAAATACACACCTTACACATGTAACTGTTTCTGTGATAATCATGACTTCCTTCATATTCAGAAATCAAACTCCAAGTAACACCGTTGCTCTCCCAAACTCCTCTGCATTAACTAAGCTGTTGGCATTCATAGTGGCTTTGCCACTCTGGCCAGTGCTGCCTCATGGGAGCCTGAAGCTCACAAATATAACAATGGACAGGTAAGCTAAGTCAGTCTTGAGGCAGAAGCCTGATGAAGACAGATTCCTTTGTCATTTCTAACACAGGTCTATGTCATGTGGACTCAGCACGATCAAGAACTAAGTAACTGGTGAGAGCAGGTCAGAGCCCAACAGGAAATTGCTCCCAGCCACCCCACAGCAGCAGAAAAGGATGAAACATACAGGAAATGAAATGGAGAACTCTATGCTGAACAGGACTGTACACTGAATGTTGAGGAAGAAACTATTCATGGACATGAGGAGAGACATGTCAGGGTGGGAAGAGTGTACGATCAGGTGAACCAGTCACAAAAGCTTAAGAGATTATTGGCTACTTTGTACAAAGCGCTGTTCCTCTTTGAGCTTCAGTTTCTTCAGCCTAAACTTGAACCAGCTAATAACCCTTGCCCTTGCCGATTTCACTTATTTTCTGGGTGAGCCAGAGTAGTACACATGTTTTTAAACATGCTTTGTAAACTCTAAATGGATGTCACACATTGCAAGTGACTTTTCAGTAAGGGAGCTATACATCAACATATCATTCCCTAGCAGTCCCCAAGTGGGTAAAATTAAGAAGAAAAAATAATGTCACTAATGCCTTGTGTTCTTAGGAGTTAAAAAAGAGTTGTTAGTGAAAGCCTTGGTTGTTCAAAATTCTCATCCAAAATCCCTGCACTAAAAACTAATCAAAATAAGCCATTTATCACAAAAATAGTCATCACAATGTGAACTGTGGCAGGACATTTTCAAAGACCTCTAACAAAATACACGAGAACTTGTTCACTTTCAAGTCAAAAATTTAACTGTGTTGTATTTCTTAGTCATTTGTCTCATTATCTAATGGAAAGTTAGTAACTATGGAAGGGAGCCAGTGAAAGGATGTGAGTAAGAAAGGGACATTGGCAACAGCTGCCTACAAAAGAAGGAAAAGGTCTCCAGCACAGTCTATTTTTTTCAAATTCTTTCTAGAATACCATTCAGTTTTATGAATACCATCAAATGATGACCCACACAAGTCATGTATATCCATTCACACCAAATAGCAAAGAACTGTTATGGGATGATGCTTAAGAAGATGATACTCACTGGGCATCACTCATTGTTTCCCAGTTTCTAAAAACATGTTAATTTCCTTGCATGCATAAGGGCTCTTAAATGGAATTTAAAGGGTATCTATAATTGGCACACCACATACTATTCATATTCATGTAAGCAGCAAAATCTCTGGAACCTCTAAGCATTATAAACATAAGGACAGCATCAGCCCCATTAAGTCCTGTGAGCTTTATTTAAAATGAATACTGTCAAAACTCATATGACCATCTCAACAGACACAGAAAAACCATTTGACCTAATTCAACAGTGTTTTATGATTTAAAAATGCAACAAAATGGGTCTAGAAATGTGCCTTAATACAATAAAGACAATATATGACAAGCCCACAGCCAATATCATATTCAATGGCAAAAATAATTGAAGACTTTTCCTAAGATAAGGAGCAAGAATATCTACTCTGACCATTACAATTCAATATAGTCATGGAACTCTTAGCAAGAGCAATTAGATAAAAGAGGTTATAAAGGTATCCAAATTGGAAAGGGAGAGGTAAAACTATAACTACTTACAGATGACAAAATATGTATAGAAAACCCCAAATACTCTAGTAAAAAGCTCTTACAAGTAATAAACAAATACAGTACAGTGGCAGGTTACAAAAGTAATATATAAAAATATGTTGCATTTCTATGTTCAAATAAATAACTAGCAGAAAGAGAAATCAGGGGGAAAAATATTCCTTGACATTAGCCTTAGATATGTCTGGAGACTCACCTCCAAAAGCAAGCAAAACAAAGGCAAAAATAAACAAATGGGTCTACATCAAACTAAAAGACTTCTGCACAGCGAATGAAACTTGTATCAAAACAAAAATACATACTACTAAATGGAAGGTATTTGTGCATTACATGTCCAACAGAAGATTAATACCAAAAATACAGAAAGAAATCATAAACTTCAAAAATAAAAGACCAAACAACCCAATCAAAAAATAGGCAGAGAATCAGAATAGACACTTCTCTAATGACAATGTGATATACAACAGGCACATGACAAGATGTTCATCAACTCTTATCATTAAATACAAATCAAAACAACAATGACATATCACCTGTGAGAAGCCACTCTATACTGTTGATGGGAATGTAAAATGGTATAGTCATTATGAAAAACAGTATAAAAAATTAAAACAGAGATTCAATATAATCTAGTTATACACTTTCTGGCCAAAAGCTAGGAAAAAACCTAAGTGCCGATCAACAGATGAAAGACTAAAGAAGGTGTGGAAGAAACACAAATGGAACACTATGCATCTATATAAAATATTAAACCCTGCTATATACAATATCATGATGAGCAAAGAGGGAAATATATTAATTGAAATAAGCCAAACACCATATTATTTCACTCATATGTAGTAAACAGAGAAAACAAACAAAAAGATGAAGTGAATAAAACCTGAACTTTCAGACTATAGGACCATTTAGTGGCTATCATAAGGGAAGGGCAAAGAGGAGTGGATAAATCAGGACAAATGGTACAAACGGTGTGGTGACAGACAGAAATGAAAGTTTAGCAGTGAACTTCACCTAGTACATACACATGCTAATTCTCAAAGATGCATGCCTGAGACTTATAAAGACTTATAATAACTTTATAATGCAATTTTATTCCAACAAAAATTAGAACTGGAAAAAATAAAAGATAAAATGAACACTGAAGTAGCAGTAATTATTATTTAAAATAACAAAATAATTTATGATGCATGGTTTAGTATAATGCCAGATCATCAAAGGTGCTATGTATTTTTATTTTTATGTTTACCTCCCAAAGAAATCTCTATTATTGCTACAGATCAAGAATATTAAACTATTTACTAGAGCTACAGAGACCTCCATATGGCAGTCACAGAGTGCCCAGAGGCACCCAATGCCAGACAGCCATGAATGTATGTCAGAGCTGTGGAACTTACATGGGATTCAATTTTAGGAACACCAAGAGACCTATCTACATTCTGTCCATCCCCCAATCCTCCAGTCAAAAAAGTTATTTTACACCCCTGCATGGGTGCATGAAATCAAGGGAGACAGTTTGCAATTAATCATTTAAGAAAGTGAGGTATTTGTAATGTGCAGTTTAATTTTTCTCGTGGGAGATATTCACAGCAGCTTTCTGTGGCATGAGGTTTTGATACAGGAATTGAGAGAGAGATTGAGATTGAGGATTACCAAAAATAAATCACATTTTTTTTTTGTAAATTCCAGGGCAGAAGCTTTGATATGCTTTGCCTGGTAACATTTACTTCCTTTTTTAATAGATACTCTGGAAAAGCAAAATAAGAAGCTTTATTATTTTAGATTTTTAAGATGCCTCCTGGTGAGTATATCTTGATTTATAAAGCACATAAAGTAGTTGAATACCCTAATGGCCAGGAGTTTTTGTTCTGATCTTATTTTTAGATCCATGTTTGTAGGCTCATATGTTATACTTTATCCAATGGTAATATTTTATCAATTCATTTAAAGTGACTTACTAGTATAAATTCTTTGAAAAAGCATCATGTCCATTGGGGTAGGATACAGTAAAATGCTTCTTACAATTATGTGTTGGAAAGAACTGTCATTATCTATCGAAACGGTGACCACTAACTCCACTCACGTGATAAAGGCCACTGCTATGATCAAAGCACTGGGCATCTGTGTTAAGCAGGTATCTGAGACCTGGATTACCTGGATTTTTTCCAGCAGTCAAGAAAGCAAGACAAATGGTGGAAAATTACTTTTATAACTGACTTAGTGTTGATTTCCTCCATCATCCCCCACCACCATCCCAAGAACACAGCTGAGTAAGGAGAAGTCTGCCCCAGTGTTTGAGGACCCAACAGGCTACAGCCTCTTATACCATAATTCACACAGTCAGCCTCTGGCAGCAGTGCAGGAACCCCATTAATTCTCCGTCAGCAGGAAAGGTAGGTTTGCAATTTGGAAGCAAACTATTGGGAAAAAAATTTAATTCAGAACAAAAGGGATGGCTGGTTTTCTTTGAAATGTGTTTATAATAGCAGTAAGTTAACACAAGAGAGAAAAAGAGACTTTATAGCTTCCAAACACTGTCAAGTCCACAAAGCGTTTATTGATCTTTATATCAGGAGGAAACAATAAATCTTTCTTCTCCAGCATCCACACTAGAAACTTCCCCATATGTCTGAAGCTTCACATGGAACTTTAATAGTATATGGCTAAAATTTAATCTTTCCCTCAGTCTCTGTTCCATTACAACACAATCATCTCATTATTATAACTCCTTACAATAAATGCCTTTAGAGGTAGAGTCTTTTGTTAAGGAGGTAAAAGACATTTTCATTATCTGTAGCAAACTCTTATACACAAGAGTATAATTATACCCATTCCAGGTTTCTATTAAATGACATTTTTAAATCTGAAATACAATCACAGAGTCATTTCCCTTCTGACCTATGAAATCAATCAGAAAGAGAGAGAGAAAATGGGGTGGGGGTACCTAGTGATATAGATACAAAGAGATAGGCAGAGAGATATGTATATACATACAGAGACAGAACCAGATTTATATCCGTAAATCGTATCATAAAAGCACAACTTGTTAGAATCACTGTATCCTTTCCATTCTATAATATAAAAAATTATAAAAATTTCCTAAGTTAGAAATCAGATACTTGGTAAAACATTCAAAAATCAAGAAGTCTTTCATTCAAAAATTAAACCAATCACACAAGGGAAAAAAGAAATTGGGAAAAAAGACTCAGAGTGACCCTGTACTGCAAGAATTTGGTTAACAAAGGACACGCCTTTTCTTCTGCAGAGGTCTACAGAAACTTACTGAATTAAGAAGACAGACTTCCTGCTAACGCAGATAGCAGATCTCAAGCCTGATGTTGGGCTAATGTGAATTTCTCTTCCAAAGGTCCTTGCTTTCCTTTGGGAAAATTTGTACTTTGGGAAGATTTGTTTTTACAAGAAAGATTTAGGGGGCCTCCCTGGTGGCGGTGGCACAACGCGTTAAGCGCAGCGCTGTGGAGCTGTGCAAGTTCAATGCCCAGCTGGGGAGATTCCCATATGGCACAGCAGACCTCTCCTGCCTGCCCACTGCTCCCCTCAGCAGTGTATTTCGGTCCATCTGCCTGTTCTGCTCCCCACTGTCTCTGGAGAACCCTCTCACCGCCCCACACCTCTGGCCTGCACCCCAGCTTGTATGCATAAATAAATAAATCTTTAAAAAAAAAAGAAAATTTGAAGAAGGATAAAATCCTTATGAAATTTCCCCCCTGAAATGCTAGCAAAAAAAAAAAAAAAATCGAGGGAAGTGGGAACTACAAATACTTCCCCACCCCGCAAAATGAGACATCTCTCAAAAACTCCTGGCAGAGAAAGGGCCAACAAATACCTCTTTAATGACCCCTGTTGAATTTTGTTTAATATAGTTAGATCATGCAGAAACAAACTTATTCTCCCCGCCATCGTCCCCAAGTATATAATGTAAATTGACTGGCACCACAGGTTACAAGAGTATCTCCAGAAAATCCAACACTTTTTGATCCTTACTTAACTCTGCAGGTAATAACTAGAGTGACTGTTCCATGGAGCTTGTGCTCTGGCTCGGGACACACACAGAGTGGGTGTCCAGTAAATTTACGATGAAAGAACAGGAATTACAGGACATTGTAATTGCTTGTATTTGTATTTTCTGATTCTTTGTTATTGTTATTGATTTTTTTAAAGATTTATTTATTTATACATACAAACTGGGGTACAGGCTAGAGGCATGGGGCGGCGAGAGGGTCCACCAGAGACAGAGTGGGGAGCAGAACAGGCAGATCAGAAGTACACTGCTGAGGGGAGCCGCGGGCGAGGCAGGAGAGGTCTGCCGCACCATGTGGGAATCTCCCTGGCTGGGCGTCGAACTCGCATCGCGTGCTGCCGACAGCTCCACAGCACAGCGTTCAACCGATGCACCACCAGGGAGGCCCTGTTATTGTTATTGATTTTATTTTAATAAAGTACATTTGTATTTATCATCTTATTCTGTTCTTACAAAATTTGTGTAGCATGGGTAGATAAATATATTCACACTAAACCTATTCACTGAACAAATATTTGCTGATCAACTACTATGTGCCAGGCACTACCAGGCTTGGGTCCTGGTGGTATACAAAGTAGACAAAAATACTTGCTTGACAAAACTGAAAGACATTTACCCAGAAAGGGAAGGCGGGGCTGAGCTAAGAATCTACAATTGATAGTGTGTGTCCTCCTTGGCCTTATTTCACCTTCCATATCACCTTTCAACTGTGGGAGATATATTTGATATAACAACAAAATTAAGTCCTATTCAGTTGGCTCCTTCTATCTTGAGAGTTCTTTCCATTAGTGACCTTTCCTTCAGTGTCAAAAAGAGCTCTAACACTAAACAAAGTCATCAGACACAAAGGGGGTAATAACAGAGGTTATCTATATAAAATACATATCCCAAATTAACTTTGAAATAGAAAGAACAAGAGAAAATAAGCACAAATCAAACAACAGTTCCTTCCACAGGGAGTTCAATTTATAAAGTCCTCTCTTTAAAAGGCTGAGAAAATCTCAACTTTTCAGATTGATAAAACAATCCAAAAGTTATCCACAGTGGAATTTACATATGAAAAAAGGTATGCTTCATGAATTTATAACTTCTGAAGTATAAATTAGTGACATTTCAGATTTCATTTGACATCCCCACATCACTGCAGCTACCATAATTAAGATACACATAGAAAACTGCAAATAGCAAGGCAATTTAAATTTAGCAGCCACAATACATACAAAATTACTGACCAATTATAAGTTATAAAACAGGTGTAAATATGCCAGCTGTCTTCCATATTCTGCC
Organism: Scalopus aquaticus; assembly: GCA_004024925.1. Taxonomy (NCBI): domain Eukaryota; kingdom Metazoa; phylum Chordata; class Mammalia; order Eulipotyphla; family Talpidae; genus Scalopus; species Scalopus aquaticus. Next base: position 62,395 of record PVIJ01003698.1, read on the forward strand.
ATGTTGCATTCCCTTTGGGTACGGAGAAAGAAGTATCCTGACTTTAAAGGGTAAAGAATGCCCCTATTTCAACCCTATCTTTTCACATAGACTACTAGTCTCATTCGTCTCCAACTTTTATGACCAGTCTGTTACCTTCAAATACGTCTCTACATCTTTAATAAACTTTGATTAGGCATCACAGACCTGCCATCTACCTCTCTCTCTTTACTTTCATGGCAAAACGTCATGGATGAGAAATACATGCCCATAATATCCTCTGCTCACCCCTTGTATACTTCCTCTTTAAGCCATGTTTCTCCCTTAGGTAGAGAACTGACACTGATTTACTAAGGCCACCAACTATCTCTCTCACATAAAGTTAAACAGCACCACCCTCATGTCATTTGCCATTATTTTACACATACCAGCCACTACCACCTTTGCTCACAGCTACCTCCAGATGCCACCCACCCCTACAAACAAAAAAAAAGGCATTTAATCTTCTGGCTCTCTCAATATTTTATTGTTCTTGCTTTTTCCTCAGAGAGCTTGTAATTAGGCACTGGTAAAGGGCACAACCTTGGACAAGGCAGCTCTCTTAGTGCAGTGATATTAACTGTTACCTCCATGAATTCTCACCCAAACTCTAATACTCAATCAACAATGGTCAGGTTACTGACTCAACTGCTCACATTGTGACCGACACTGTGCTAAGACAAATTAGTCTAAGCCTTTAAAGAGTTTATCATCTAGAGCTAATCATCTGTACCCTAAATTCAAAAAATCCAAATCTGAGCTTATTATATTTCTTCCAAATGCCATCTCCCCACTGCTGACGACTGCACTTTTATTGATGCCATCATAGCTTCCAAGCTCACCACTGTAGGGTGTGCTCCCTGGGGAGCAGATTCTGAGAAGAGTAGCAAGCAGAAAGCTTATTATGGAGCACTCCTGGGATCAATAACCATGAGAGAGCAGCAAAGGAAGCAGAATTGGAATGTGGGAGAAGGCAGACTCTGACACATTCCCAACAGTGGAATCAGCTAACCCAATACAGAGTTCTAACACTTCTCATACCCCCGTGCTGATGAGGCACTGGTAAAGGGCATGACTTGGGCAAGGCAGCTCTCTTAGTGCAGGGACAGTTCAAGGTGACCCTCAGCAACACTCCCAGCATCTAGGGGAAGAAGTCCTTCCTTCCTAAGGCGGCATCTAGGCAATGGATGGCCGTGTCCACTATGCCCAGAAACTTGACATGTATAATATGGTGGAAGGAACACAGAGCCTAGGAACAAACACACCAAGATCTAATCTTATCTCTATCAGTAATTAACTGTGATCACAGGCAAGTTATTCAACTTCTCCAAATCTCTCACATGATTTTTTCAATTCATTAATACACATTATAAAAACAATGAACAAATATTAAAAACACTTCTGCTGGGTCCATAGTCATCACCAAGCGAATGTTAATTCTCCCTCTTCCACCCTACAGTTTTTGTAACTACAATCTTACCTTTCCAATGCAGAGACTTCTTCCAAAATGACATTTATTTAATTAGTAAAGATTTCTTGAGAACCTAAATCCAGTCAGGACTATTCTAGGGATGGCCAAAATTTACCATGTCAACTTCTCTGCCCTTGCGGAGCTTAAATTACAGCAAGTCAAGAAAGGCAATAATATATAGGTAAACAAGTAAATACAAAGATAGCTGCTGATGATCAGTGTCATGACGGAAATAAAATGGTGTGGGGAGAGAGAATGGGGGCAGGGAGTTGATACTGAACTGAGCTCTGAAAGCCATGAAAGGTCTGATCACATGGGGAACTGGAGCAAGGGAGCATTTCAAACCTGGGTACTAGGACACAGGTCACAGAGAAGATGAAGTTTACTTGGCAAGTTCATGAAGCACTCAGTAGAACCTTGAGTGGAAGTCAGAGTACCACAAGCTGAAGAGAGGTCTGGCTCATGCTAGTTCCTAGACCATGGTAATGCATACACTGTCATGTATTTCATGACACAGTGTTAGAGCACTGTACAGCGCCTGATACATGATAAGGGCGCAATAAATCAACATTGACCTTATTATCATATTACAGTTTTACTATAATACTATAGTATTACTATATCATTATAGTTTTAGCTGTTCTTTTTACATACAAACCCTTCTTTGGTCCATAGGTGCTCCCCATTATGTCAAATAAGAAAAGGTGGGAATAGAATGAAGTGGAGAGGGAGGTGTGAAAATAGCTGTCTCACACATTAGCATGTGACTTTTTAAAAATGATTTTATGTCTTTTAAATCCAAACAGACAATACCAATTTTGTCTGAATCTCCCACTTCCTGCATAGGTTTAACACATATCAGTGCATACTGAGTGAGTCAGGAAGTGCCCATTTGTAACTAAATGCCATCTGAAAAAATGAATGTGAGAGGTAAGTGAATGAGTAGACAGATAGGTAACCAGTATGATCACATCTGTTTTTAAGATTTCTGGGAGGAAACATCATTTCTAAACATATTAGACTTAGAGAATAACCCTGAAATTTTGTACATCCAGCAACGTTGAATATTTCCTATAAGAATCATGAAAGTGCTAACTAAGAACTATAAAGGAAGAAAACAGCTAGAGGTTTTGCCAAAGATGGTGGCTGGAGGACCTGAAGATACCAGACAGTATCACCAACAGTCATATCTAAAGAGAACTGAAGTTAGAAAAAGACACCAAAATTAAATGATCATTTACAGTATTCTAAGTACTTTGCTATTCATAATTTTAATCTTCAAATCCTATAAATTGAATATGACCCACATTTTATAGGTAAGATACTGAGCTTCAGAGGAGGCTTACCTAAGAATGCCTAAAGTTACAATGGAGGTTAGTGTTTGATTCGGAAACCTGTTCGTTATCACAGTAAAGGAGTGAAGGCATCTGAACTAATGCTTTGGTCCTCAAGCAACAGCAAAGCAGCACAATGAAGTGATTCACAATGATGCACAATCGTAAACAGCGTCTTTAATTCTCTGCTCACAATCCATTACATATTTACCCTTTAGTGAGAGGCAAGCATTACATGATCTCAACAATGGAATGAGACAAAAAATTTCTGCTCCCAAAGTCAGATTAAAGCAACAGTCCAAATGTAGCATTTATTGAATTGCTTCACCTAATCCCACCCATCTGGGGCACAAAAATATATGAACAGGCTTACAGGCATCTTTCAAGAAAAACAAGACTCACACATCAATTAAATTATCCACCAAGTGCTAAAAAGTTTGGAAAACCTTTTGTTAAAATCCTAGGAATTTCTAATTTGCCTCCCTTTGCCCAAGAGCCTCCCCATGGGAGAAAGAATTGAAGGCCCAGGCATACACTTAACATCTGTGTCCAATCTAGGAAGGTTGGAACTGATGGTACAGGTCTGCTCTGCCTTTTATCTGCGCTCAGGACTTCCCAGAGCACAGCCTCCACTGCAATGGTCCATCCCCAAACTATTCAAGCTCAGTCTTACCTATCGACCTTCTAATCTATAATGAAAAGCTTCACCACTTTATGCCTCTCCAAGTCACACTTCTCCTTGCAATTTAGGCCACAAATTTATTCTCTCCAATCTCAGCTGGGCCCTCAAAATATATCCAATACCAGTTTACCTGTTCCTGGTCAGTGTTCTTCCCTATTTCCTAAATCAATGATTTCTAAGTTGGCCACTTTTTCCTAAGACTCTATCCCTCCATGCTTGTGCTAGTACATCTATTCACAACTACTGCAGGATAGATCTGTGCATGTGCTGGTGTGTAGAGATTTTTCTTAATAGAATGTTTGACAATACAGAGTTTCTTGCATATTGAGATAATGGACAAAAGAGCATGGTAAAGATAACAGGTCTCTACCTTACAAAGATACTGCCTCTTTAACAAATAGAATACAAACACTTGTAAGTGGCAGTATAAATGCTCCCCCCAAACAATTTCTGAGTCTACAGGCATTTTAACATAATCATGTTAATCAAACTTATAAATGATCAGCCTAAAATTTAGATTATTGTGAAGTTTCAACAAAATATACAAATGTGAGTGACTAGAAAATCTTAGAGTGCTCTAAAATACATTGTTGAATTTATGTACTGTTATTTGGTTTCAATAAAAAATTATACACAGTTAAAAAATCAACTAAAATAGTGAATGAAAATAGTGCATGAAGCCTACAGAATGTGACCAGTTATACCAAAAAGAACACAAGGATTTATTCAATTATTTATTTATTCACCTAGCATTGAGTGCCTTTATCAATCAGACCTTTTGCAGGACATGGACAGATGTAGATAGGAGACAGAATGAACCAAAACCACAGGACAACATAATGAATCCTGTACTTCAGATGTGAACAACAACTTAATGTTAGATGGGAGAAAACAGGATGGGTATGTGTATACATCTATGTGTTTGTGCACGTGAGTAAAATTAATCATAAAAACCCAATCTCTCCCAATATGAAGTTGGAGAGTTAATGCAAGAAGAAGCATAGGCATAAAGTAACAAGGAATGGAAGCATGTTTTACAATATTTTTATTCCTTTCACCGGGAAGAGTTGATTCACACATAACAAATGTAATACAATGAATGGAAAAAAGAACCAAGTGAACTTCAAGTACTTGCAATTAAGGGAACATTAGGATCTCGACAGGGATAGCTTACTCTCACGATAGATTGGCTCTAGACTTCTATAAAAATGCAAACTTCTTCAAACGTTGGGTCACTATTTATTTGGAAAGTTCAACTAGTCTCCCACCCAAGTGAGTCACTGAATGAGAGAAAGACTAACTGGCTAAGGAGGCAAAGAAAAGAACTTTTATCATATTGACGATATTTTGGCAGAGTTTGAGGAGTGGGTCTATAATATCTGAACCTCTGATGGCTTCCTTTCTAGAAAAAAAAAATGTACTATAGCTAAACAACATAAAGTGACCCCCAAACAGATGAGTAGATCAAGAAGATGTGAAACAGATACATACACACACACACACACACACACACACACACACACACACATACACACACACACACACACACACACACACAATGGAATATGACTCAGTGATTAAGAAAAATAAATTCATGCTATTTCCAGCAATATGGATGGAACTGGAAGGGAAAATGCTAAGTGAAATAAGTCAGAAGGAAAACAGTAAATAACAGATGGTGTCACTAACATATATAATAGAGAGTGACTAAACTAAGAGTCAGATAAAGACAAGCTTAAAAACTAATGCTTGAGAGCTGACTACAGAACTGAAGCACTCAGAGGGGAGAAGGGGTTTGGCTGAGGGATAAGAACAAAGAGCAAAGGAAACACAATGGACTAGGGTGGTGGACTGTTGGTGATTTGGTGGCAAGTACACTGTGGTGGCAACACTTGATGGGGATATCGAAATATTACCTCAATTAAAAATTAATTAATTTTGGGCCTCCCTGGTGGCACAAGGGGTTAAGTCTTAGCACTATGAAGCTATCAGCTGCCACTGAAGCACTGGTTCGATCCCTGGCCAGGACACTAACCCACATGGTGCAGCAGACCTCTCCTGTCTCACCCGCTGCTCCCCTCAGCAGTGTATTTCAATAGATCTGCCTGTTCTGCTCCCCACTCTGTCTCTGGTGAATCCCCTCACCCTCCCCTCCAACCTCTGGTTTACACCCCAGATTTATGCATAAATAAATCTGTTTTTAAGAAATAATTACTTTTTAAAAAGAAAAAGAAAAAGCTTTTTTCTGGAACCCAGATTAGTAATTTATTCCTCCACCCCTTTCTAAAATTTTCATTGGCATGTGAACAAGTTATCATTCCAAAACGAACCAGTAGATGGAGTATTTGAAGAATGTTGGTCAATTTTATTCTGGAAAACACAGAAGCTGATGGCAATGTCAAACTGACACCTCAGAACAGCCCTGCTTCTCCTTGTCCCTTCAACATCCCCAAAGTTTTTGAACAGCTGTTTTTTTCATTTTAAGGAAAGGGGTCATAGGACACTTAAAATAACAAGGGCATGTATTCTACTGACATAAACTTATGGGACCTACCAAAACATTGTTAGGAAAAATGGGGAGAGAGTCCACAAATAATCTACCACGCAACCAACAAGATTATTTTTACCACAGAGAGTACAACATAGGATGTGGGCCCAATTCACCCCCTTTATTCTGCCTCTTTTAGGGGAAGAATTACCAGTGATAGATTCATCCCAACGGTGTCATTTCCAGGATCTTCCTCAAAAATCAATGTGTGCAACTCACTGGGTCTAGATCAGTGATCCCAAAGGCTGGAATTGCTGGAATTCCATCACCTTTATGTGCCACTGTAGTATGCCCAGTGACCACCTGAAGTTTGGTTTAAAATTTAGAGTTTGGACACCTTCCCAGAGCTATTCAACCAGACCCATTGTGGAAGAGGCCCAGGAATATGCATTTATTTTGTTCCAGGTATTTCTTATGCTCATTAATGTTTAATAGTCACAAGCCTAATAACAAACTATTGAGTAGACCTCAAATAAAATCTGACCAGGCAGTCTTTGCTCCCTATTCTAGTTCTAATACACTCACTCTTTCTCAATGTCCTATAACAGGACAGCTCATCTTGCACCTCCAGAGATACTTCCAGCTATCCTACTTCCTAAATCACACTAGGCTGGATTTTCTACTTTATGAGCTGCTCGAAGCCTGCAGCACATGATTCTATGTCTTAATATACTGTCCTGAAATGATGTTCAAGAGTAAAGTTATAGCCTTCCATCACCTAGCAGTGTAACTTTGGCAACAGGAGTCCACTTGCTGGCAAATATTTCACATTTGAGAGAAAACTGTGCAGAATATAAGCCCACTTATACAAGATACCAGAGTCATACATTTACCTAACTTCTTAAAATGGAACAGTCCACTCAGAGAGCTCCAGGAGGACGATGCTATCCCAGCTGCTCTCTCTCAACAAAACTTCATGGTACAATTTTGCTTTAAATTGCAGCTGCAAGTCAAATTCAAACAGGTTTGCGTACTTGACTGTATCCTGCACAGACTGGATGCATACCATTATCAACAATAAAACAAGAACATCCACTCAATTATTCTGAAAATTTTACTTACATCCAATAGCCATCAGGTACTATGCTACTTGAGATAAACTCAAGAGTATCAAGGTTACAGTAAAAAGTTAAACAGAGGAACTTTGAATTCTGAGCTAAATCACTAGTTCATGCATCAAATCAGGGCCTGTTAAGAACACCCACCGCCAGAGAGCCCTTGCAAATATCCCCTTTCTTTGCCATGTAGTGTTTTTATTCCTAGATGTGTGTGAAATTCTAAAGTGGATAACTATACCTTTTTGAGGATTCATGATGAACAATGTAGATAGATAGTAAATAGATACAGACAGGTAAAGAATGCATTTACTTTGCTATCATTTTCAATAAAATACAGATTTAATTTTAGGGTTAGTTCAGTTCCTTGTAACTGAGGCAAAAAGACAAAACCAAGGTGAATGAAAAAGAGTGATGACAAAGGGGAAAAATACATAACATCACTCAAGCGCTCATCCCACACATTTGAGAGTCCTTCAAGGGAGATAAATTATATACTAAAGAAGGAATATATAATCACATATGACCCCTATCTATAAACTAATAATTGATGTCATTTCCCACTGTCAAAATATATATTTTAAAATAGAGACCTAATAGTTGAGTTGGTAGCCAAACAAAAATAGCACGCTGTAAACAGAACATAATCGCTGCACCTCACAGCTTAAACACACAAACAATGCTGTGGCGGGGAAAGCTTGAAATTCTCAGATAAAGTAAGTAAGCAGTTTTTCTTTCACCTATCTCGTTTTTTTTCTAGTTTAAAACTAGTGTGTTATAAAATACCCACTAGCTACCAAGTGTGTATGCCTGTGTATTTTTATAAAATTTGTAAAGGCAATAAAAAATATTTCTACATTGCACTCAGCAATTTGACAGAAAAGCCTGAATCTGCAAGGATTACATAGGTTTGTATATATACAAGTCACAGCCAGGGGACCTAAAAGAGACTTCAGTTTTCATTTTTTTAATGGACTAGTGGTAAGTGCCAACGAAATAGCCTCCTTATTACTTTTATTACTTTCCGGAAAAAGATATCAGTTAACCTATAAATCCTTTCAATAAGGTGACTATAGCCAGTAAATTATTCAAAAAAAAAATGAAATCTTAGACCATTTGCAAACATTCAAATTTCATTGAAATTAAAAGGTCTTGACCTGACCATCATTTATTATATTTTAGGGGATTTTACAAATACTGGCTCTCTTTTACAACAAATCTACAAGGTACTTATTCCAATTTTACATAATAGGAACCCATGGTCCCCAGAAGGCAGGCTTTGACTTTCCCAAACTCTCACGCTTCGTAAGGGCTCAGCCGGGGAATATTCAAACCCAGGGCTCCAAACCCTGTTCATTAACCCTGAATATGTTGCTTAATGCTGACTAGGGATGAAGTAAAGAAAAGTAGCAGATAACTATTAATTTCTGGCTTCTGATACTGACATCTAAATTTTACAACAGTGAGAACATTACAACTACTGGAATACATTTTATCAAATTTCCCAACTGTAGTGGTGAAACCATTGCACAGAACTCTGTTAATCATATTGAGCCGAAATTTTAAAAATTTCAACTGCAAAATCCAAATGCATCAACTATCCAAATTCACAAATAAAATTTTCATTATTTACATGTTATTGTATTTGCTTACACACTTTCTAGGATTTTTTTTAATATCTTACACATGTAAGAGAGTTAATTTTATGTAATATCAGGAGAGGCAAAACCTGTTCTTTGAATGTCCTTTCACATTTTTACAAGGATGTACCAATATAATTTCCTCTCCCAAAATAATGAAATAATTTTTGCTTCTTTGGCCACTAGCTCTCTCCCCTTATTTTCTATCGTTCCAGTTTAGTTACTCTTTCTCCAAGCCACCTGCAGTGCTGCCACACCAGTGGTGCCCTAACAAGGAACACAGGGAAGCCTTGCTCTTGGGGTATCTCCTAAATACCCTCCTCACAGATGGTTATTATCAAATCTAAGCCTGATGTCAAAGCACTATGGTTCCAAGCAACTCTCATTTTTTATGAATAAAATAGAAATGAATGAGTTTCTAAATTCACCCGTGATGTGAAACTCCCAGCTGTTTCTCCATATGTGTTCCCAAGTACTAAATCATTTGAAAATAAGTAACATAATAAGTGATACATACATCTTCAGTCAGGTCTTTGGGGTTGTTTTATTATTATGTCTATGTCCCAGAGATTCAGAGTGAACTATCCAAAATGCATCATAAATAAAACTTCCCCTGTGTATGACCAGGACAACTGGAGTTCTTGTATTTTTCCTCAATATAGTTCCCTTAAAATAAAGGCTATAAATGAGGATGTTCCTTATGGTCAAAGATTGGGAGTGTTTTGCTTGCATTTGTATTGCCAGTACTTGGTGCAGTACCTGCCACATAGAAGATCCTAAAATAGTGTATAATAATTGGGCGGCATAAATAGTGCTTTGATGCCCCTACTTGAGAAAGTAGTCTACTTTCCTCAAAGTTTTAAAACTTCTAGTATGTGCTTCCTTTTCTTTAAGTGCCATTTTGACAGTTTAGAAAAAGCTTAGCAATATAATACAAGTCTTTGTAGGGTCCCAGAACATGGAAGGTACCTCATTATGATGCCTGAAGATGAGATGGGTCCTGAAGACTTACAGTAACGGGCCCAGAGATGTAAGAGTGTTTAGTTGTCCAAGGTACAATGAATGGGAACCAGGTGTCATATATTCTAGAATTGTTTCAGTTTCATTAATTCAATTTACTTTTATTATTAAAATGGTATAAAGTTCTATAATCTTTATAGTCAACATCAATGCATTGAAAAATGACTTTTAAAATATCAAAAGCCTTAACTTATGTAGCAATATCCAGTTTTTATTAAATTCATTTCTATTTTCCTATTTGTGAATTGTTGTGAATAAAGAACAAATCTCCAGTTATTGAGACAATATTCTGTGATGAGATCACTAGGAAAACAGGAGCTTCCACATCAAGTACAACTTCTACTGAAATATAACTGTGGTACAATGCAAGAAAGCTCACAACACTCAAAACCATCAGAAATTCTCATGAAAGAATGCTCTCTGATAACAGATATTTCCAGAAATTTAAGTAAAAGTAACTTAACTGTAATGAACAAGAGTAGACAGGACACAATCTTCTCCCTAAGTATTTTCAGAGAAGTTTAGGATCTTGACAATCCAAGAGAATGAATATACTGGAACTTTTGAAGCAGTGATCTAGCTCATCAAATAAAAGAAAACATGAGTGAAGACCACTGAACTAAATCACTGCTTTGAAATACAACTTTTTCACTTTGTATCACTAAATCTATTGATGAGCGGTCATTGAGAATTGCTTCTACCAGCTTCATGACGTTAAAAATGTTTATTATATTCACCTCTATATGATGTAACTTTTTCAAAATAGAAAGGAACTGCACATGTAAAGCACATATCACTGTTCCATAGATTTGACCATGGAAGTATTTTTAAATTTCTTATCCTGAAAACCATTATCTGGACACATGCTTTTTACCCAGTAAAAAGCCAGAGTTATTCAAATTTGATTTATAAAGGTGAAAATTTCCTCTCTCTTATTTTGGCAATACATATTTAAGTTTGGTTTTATGTACTCCTCATGTAAGGTGTTGAGAATTTTCTTAGGTTAAATTGGTGTTACCGGAGATGCAACCATTACTTTTAGGAATTTTGCAAATTCTAATTGTTAGGCACAAAGAAAGCTAAAAATAATTCTTCTCCCAAATTAATTATCAAAGTTACATCAGATTTTAGTATACTGCACAAATGTTTAAGGTACTAAAACAAAATTACAGATGCATGTAATGACTGGACTCCTCTCATAAAGGCTATATTAAAAAATTTGCAACATCAAATAGTTCCTAAGATTATGCTTCCTGTGATATATTTACAATGAAATAAAAAAAAAACCTTTCTGAGTTTCAATTCCCAGTTTATCAATGGAAGAAAGTGGCAGGAAGGCAAATAGAAGGGAAAACACACACGAAAAGGAAGAAGACCAAATAATCATTTTGGTGCTAAAAGAAAAGGTTATTCTCTGTAATGGCAAGAACCACAGGAATATTTATAGGACTGCCTGTTACCATTCCCCAGTCAGTCAGGACCCACTCACACCATCAATTATAAGAGTACTATCAAAAGTGAAACTCAAGAGTGTGCAAACAGAAGACCCATGTCCAGATTATTTTGGAAACTTTAAAGAAGTCCTAGGGGTAGGTAGGTAGCTAAATTGCTGTCAGAAGTCAAAGTCCTTGAACACAAGGTCAGGATGAGGATAAAAAGTGAAGGAGGTTTGACACTGAATCCCCTCAGATTCTGTCCACTGGAGAAGATTCCTTCAAAACATCTCTTCCAGAAAGAAAGACTGGGGCAGAAGTCTGGCATCCTTGCAGATGTTAAAAGTCAAGGGTAGTTGGAATGCACACGCAGGAGTGAGACAGAGGTGCTCTGGGAGGATGCCTAGAACCTGGAGCAATTTCGGGTGCCCCTGAAATGGCTGATACAAATATTCCCCAATAATTACAAGTTTAGAGAAGCTAGGAAAGCATTCATTCATGCAACAGATATTTATGAAAGGCCTCATAGAAGGCAAGGGCAGAAAAAAAAATAATGAGCAAAAAAAGCACTTAAGAAGCCAGGAGAAAAAAGAGTGAAAGATGACCAACCAGAGCAAGGATCAGATGTTTAGAAAATCAAACACCAAATTTGCCCAGAGAAGGAGTCTCAACCAAAAAATGTCCAGTGAATACAAAAAAAAGGGGATGAGGAGAAAACAAGAGATCAGAAGTCAACTCAAAAAAAGCATCTGACAACCAGTTTCTGAAGATGCAAGAGAGAATTCACATAGCTGTGGAATTCAATGATGTCAGAGAAGGTCATGCGGAAGAGCAAGAGTACATGGGGGGAGGGGGGCGTAGGGAGATGAGGGTTTCCTGAAAGCGGTAGAAGCCCTTTGGGGATGCTGGAGACTTGGAAATGGGAACTGTGTGGAGCACAGAGCCTGGGAAAGTTTGGGGTATAGAAAACAGGTGGGTGTGCAGGAGCAGGAGGCTGTCAGGGTGAGCTCTACCAAGTGGGGCCAAGGCTGGAAGGAGGTTGACAAGCCCCCAACTCAGAAGACCAGGAGACTTGAGGTCTGACTCTCTCGTCGGGCTCTAAAGCACCCTTCTGCCAAAGCCCGGAGGTCAGTCTGCCTGGGCCCCCCCACCCCCACCCCGGCACCCTAGGCCAGGCGGGTGAGGCCGGGCCGCCCCCCAGCGGTTGGGCTAGGCACACACACACACCCCGTGAGCCCGGCGCCAACTTTCCCGACCCTGTCCTCTCTCCCGAGACACCGGCCCTCCTTCCGCCCCCCTGCTCACCGAGGGCGCCGTCAGGCGGCTGATGCTCTCACCCAGCGAGTCTAGATTGACCCGCCTTCTGCGCTGCACCCTCCTGGCCCCGGCTGTGGCCGCAGCAGCAGCAGCAGCAGCAGAGGCAGCCGGGGCTGGGGCAGTGGCGGCGGCAGCCGCGCGGGGCTCCGGCGGCCCGGGCGGGCTCCGGCTGCCGTTCCAGCAGAGCCTAGACAGGGGGCACTCCCCATCGTCCTCGGGGCTGGTCTCCAGGTAGTCCGAGCCTAGGGAGCTAAAGGACTCGGAGGAAATCTTCCTTCGAGACATGCTGCTGGCAGCTTGGTGGCAGTGGAAGCGGCGGCGGAGGGGACGAGAGCGGCGGCGGCGGCGACAGGACCAGGAGCGGCTGCGTTAGGCTTGTTGGGGCTGGGCGCTGCGGTCGCGTTCAGACGGGAGCGAGTCCCTGGAGCTGCGGAGACCCCGGAACCGGCTGCTCATGGTGGGAACTTGGGGAGCCACCACTCCTGGCGGCCAGAGCTTGGCGGCTGCACAGGGCTGGGAGCCACCGCCTTCTCTGCTGCTCCTTGCACTGAGCTGCCTCAGCGCCTGCCTCGGCGCATCACCATGCACCGTGCTCCTGCTCGCGCTCTCAGGGAGGCTCCGAGTGTGTGACCGCTGCCGGCGGGGCGGGGAGGGCTGAGGCCCGTGCGCTCTGGGAGGCTGAGGCTTCTGCAGCCTGCGAGCCTAACTCGCCCCTCTTCCCTCTCCCCGCCCTCTCCTCCCGCCTCTCCCCCATTGCTGCCTGCCTCCCTCCTTCTCCCTGTATCCTCCTCTCCCCCCCTCCCACCCCATTCTCTCCCTCCACCGGTATCACGTGTCGACATCATACTCATTGGGAGTCTCTGCCTTGCCTGTCGCCACGTTTCAGGAGCAATGAGGACACTTCCTAGCCGTCCTCTGCTCGCCCTCCCCGCTCCCACCACCCCTTCCTCCAAGGAGGAGGAGCGCCCCAGAGCTCAGATCACACCAAAGGGCTCCAACCCCAAATGCCCTACCCTTCCTCCACGGGAGAGGCAGCTGGGGAGAGAGGAGCCAGGCAGGCACACAGGAAGGGAGAGGGTGCAGGACTAGAGACTGGAGACCTCCTTCTAGGGCCACTTCAGGAAGCCTGAAAGCTAGAAGTGGACAGTTAGGATCCCTATTTGTCATTCCCCTGCCTTCCTCCGATTTTTTAAGGAAGTTCTGTGTAAGGGGAAAGGCCAAGTGGTCCAGTCCACTGGTTCCAGGGGAGACACTTAGAAGGGAAGAGAAGGAGCAATATGTTGGCACCAATCCTGCAGGAGCAGGTCAGGGGGAAAAGTGTTCTCCACAAGGGTAGAGGCTATGGGGCCTCAGAGAGATCCCAGAGCCTGATGGCAATGAATCAGGAGGCGCCTGCTAGGGCCAGAGCCCTGTTGCTCAGCATCAGACAGGTAGGGCACTCCGGGCTCCGGGCTCCTGGTTCCCGCCAGCTCCAGTTCCGCACCAGTGCTGGACAGCTCCACTTGCCACTTGCAGCCCTGATTGCCAGAGTCTCGGGCTGGGAGACAGTTCCTCTGCAAGACAACACTTGCAAAACCCCACTGGGGGAAGACAGGCACAAACCCGTGTACCTCGCTCTCTCAGCTCTTTGCACCAAATACTCGGTCTGTTTGCACTTCACTTCAAATGCTGCTTGCACAGCGAAGGGGAATAGGGTGGGAAGCGTTTCCAAGCCCAGAACAGATTCACAGTGTGAGCACATTTCTTGTGAAGAGTTTACAGTGAAGCTTGCCTCATGGCAAAGCAGCAGCAACCCTTAAAGCCTGTACCCACTGCCCGGTTATAGAAACGGTTCACACTCCTGCTGACCTTAGGGGAAGGGGCAGGAAGAAGGAGCAAATGAGAGAGTCCTGGAAGAGGGGTCACGGGCTGCCTGATTCTTTCCCCTGAAGCAAGGGAGATGAGCAACCTCGACTTCTTCCCCTTCCTGGGAAAAAAACATTTAAGGGCTGGGGCTTTAGCTCCCTAACACCACAGAACAAGAATTAAAAAAAAAAAAAAAGTTAAGCACTAGTCCTTCCAAAATGAAGACAGATGGGTGTATGGGCAGTGTTTATATGAAAATAAACCAGAAATGTTCACTATCACTTATGATTAGGGAAATGTAAACCAAAACCATAATTACATATCATCTTACACCAATGAGAATTTCCTCTATCCAGAAGACTAGAAAGAAGTGTTGGGAAGGGTGGTGGGGAAAAAATGAGCCCTGGTGCACTTTAGTAGACTGAAAACTGATTAGCCTCTATGGAAAACATTACAGCAGTCCCTCAAAACACGATGCAGCAATTCCACTCCTAAATAACTAACTGAAGAATATAAAAACATTAACTCAAAAAGTTATGTGCACCGCTATGTCCACTACAACACTATTTACAACAGGCAAGTTATGCAAACAACCTAAGTGCCCCACAAAGGGTAATTAGATACTTGAGAGACATATACACACAATGGAATAGTATGCAGTGATTTTAAAAAGATGAAATCATATCATTTGCAACAACATAAATGGAACTGGAGGGGATTATGCCAGTGAAGTAAGTCAGAGGATAGAGACAAATACCAGATGATTTCACTTATTTGTGGAATACAAAGAAACAAAGCAAAGGAACAGACAAAAACAAATCCAAACCCACCCCTGGATTCTGACTGAAGAGCTGAAGGGGAGTCAGGGGATGCTGGGAGTAAAGGAAGTAAGGACCCCAATGAACCAGATGGAGGATTAGGGGTACTTTGGTGGTGGTGTAGTATGACAACAGATATCTGAAGAGGTGTGCACCTGTCCTCCTAAAACATACACTGTTTTATAGATAAACATGACCCAACTTAAAAAAGGGAAGGGGATTCTAAAATAAGTTAAAAATTAACAAAAACAAACCTGTACTATATACCTACACAAAAATCCTTTTAACTCCAAATATTCCCAATTTTTTATGAGCACCAAATGTAAATGCCATTTGAGCCTTCCTTTTATATTTTGGAAAAATCCACTCAAACTGATTCAGAGAAATGCATATCCCCAGATCTCAAACAAGTATTAAAGAAATGAAAAGTGTGGGCCTCCCTGGTGGCGCAACAGGTTAAGCACTGTGTCATGGAGCTGTCGGTGGCTGCAGCGCAAGTTCGAGGGCCAGCCCGGGAGATTCCCACATGGTGCAGCAGACCTCTCCTGCCTCGCCCGCTGCTCCCCTCAGCAGTATATTTCGGTCAGTCTGCCTGTTATGCTCCCAACTCTGTCTCTGGTGAACCCTCTCACCACCCCCATGCCTCTGGCCTGTACCTCAGCTTGTATGCAAAAATAAAAATAAATCTTTAAAAAAAATAAAGAAATGAAAAGTGTGTACTATCATTTGTATATTCCCCTTCATAACCATATAACTTTTCTCAGACTGCTAAGTTGCTAACTGCATAGTTTCTCCTCTTAGCAAGAAATTTAGCCTTGCTTTCAAAATTATTGTACAATGTGACTACTGTTGATGTCTCCCATTACGTCACTTAATCCTATATGTGTTTTTTTCCACTATAAATCAGACAAAAATTATACTTTTTATCATAAAGGATAGTCATCAATTCTTCTAAGAAGTTTCACTGGCCCTTTTTTCTCACAAATAAAATGGATGATTCTTTTGAAAATTATGTTATTCCAACTTTGGAGACACTTTAATAGTCTTGCTGAGCAATATGGCTCACAGCATAACAGGTGGGGGCCCCAGTTTTTCTATGTTAGCAATGATGATGTCATCATCAAGCTCTTTAGAGTCATAGAATTTTAGAGAGATTATTAAAGATATTAAATATCAAATACCCTTCATATTCTTTTTTTTTATATATTATTTTGCCGTGCCCACCAAAGAAAGTTCTATTATTACCATGGTAAATAAACTTTGCACTGAATTTAAACCCATAACTCTTACTAATCACCTCAACTCTTGCCTCACATTAAAGATAAACACATGCAATTTGCAGCGACATGGATGGAATTAGAGGGGATCATACTCAGTGAAATAAGCCAGAAAGAAAGAGAAAAATATCGAATGATTTCACTTATAACAGGACTATAGGGAGGCTGGGTGGGAGAGAGACAATCAGTGTGTGGGGGGGAGGGAGGCAGAGGGAGGGAAGGAAAAGGGCACAAAATGGAATAGAAAAGAACACAAGGGACCATGGAGATGGATCACGGGTGAATTGGTGGTGGGCTACCCAAGGGGAATACAAAATGTAAAAGACATAAATAACAATAAAAATATATATTAAAATAATAATAATAATAATAATAAAAAGATGATTGAGTGCAAACAAGTATCATTTGTTTATAAAATGTGCAAGAGGCCCAAAGCCTTCCTGTTTACACTGGAAGTTTATTGCCAGGAAGAACTCTGAACCTATAGGACATTTTTGCATGGTGTGAACCAGCTGAATCAAAGGCTCTTTACAGAGACTACCCTGATGAAGTGGTCTCACAATGTTCTGCATAAATTACCCTGCATTGGATCATGATTCTCCTACTGATTTTTAAACTATAAACAAACAAAGGCCTAGATGTAGCCAGGACATCATCTGCAATTCTTTCAAGAGTTTGCTTTGTATTTCCCTTCAGGGGCAGGGTTCAAAAACTCTCCATATGAAGAGTGCTATGTTCTGTTTGAATTAACATTTTTAAAAAGAAGCATAACCTATTCAGCATTTTTTTTTTTAAAAAAGGCCAAGAGTTAGCAAAAGGAATTGAAATATGTTAGGAAGGGTAGTCCACTGAAAACGAATGGTTCGTGCTCTGATTTTAGGAAAAGAAACTTGTGCTCACAACCCTAGCCCTGCTGGATGCACTAGCTCCTGTTGAGAAAGGAGAGTGCAGGAGTTTACTTGGTTTGTTTGTGAACTTGATGAGGGTACCCAAGAACTCACTTTAGACTGATTAAACCCTAGGAAGGAGTCCTGAAAAAGTGGGTTCTATACCTTAATTAATCACTACTCCCTGCCTTAAACATAAGACAACAACTTCTGTATAAGCCTCAGCTTCACATATAGCACTACTATTTATAAATCCCCTCACTTACATTGCTGCATTTACTTTCATTGGTATCCTTCCCAGAAAAGTGGTTAAAGAAAAATCACCTCTGTCAAATTTCAATAAAAACTACCATCAGTCCTCAGTCTTCAGATTCTTTGCATTTCAGGGCCCCAAACTCACTCTTAACTTCTTTTCATCCATCTAAGTCTCCATTAAGTAACTCTACAATATCTGCATAAAATTTTCCTGGAGCAGAGCTCCCGCCTGGTGTCAGAAAACTAGGAGAAACTTCTCCTTCAGTCAAACTTTATGTATCTCTGGTAACTCACAGGAATCATACCTATAACTTCAAAGCAAGTCCTATAAAGCAATATAGTAGCTGATGAATTCACTAGTACATGTTCTTCTGCATTCCTAACTTGGAAAGTTACACATACATGCACACATACACAAACACACTCCTCACCTGCAGGCTAACCCTAGGTACATGTTCCCTGAATAAAAGCTGCCTATATGCCCCACTTTCTCTCTTCAAAAAAGAGGAAAATGCATTTCTTCCCTAAAAGATGTAGACAAACAAAAGTGGAGCTACTATGTTTCATGTTCTTGCATAACTTTCTAACTAAATACTAAGACTAATAGCAAAATGAGAAGACCAATCTGCTTTTTTTCGCTATAATGGGACACATGAAAGATCATACAACCCATAGTCCTGTGATTATATTGCATCATAAAACCATTCTGAAGCGACAGCATTTGCTGCTCAAATGAGGAGAAGGAGTATGAGAAGAAACAAAGAAAAGCAATAAAGTCAACGCAAAACTTAGGAGAATCTACACCAGAAAGATACTTACAAGTGCGACAGTTGCTGTGTTTTGATGTCACCATATCCAAGAAAGCAGGAAAGAGGGAAAGGACTAAGTATCTTTTAGTGTGTCTGGCAGACAGCACCCTTTTCCTTAAGTGGGTTCAAATGACTATGCACTTCAATAGACAATACACTGAAGGAACCCATCACCCTTTGGAGACCCTCTAATTCGCTGCTTCAAATACTAGCATCAGCTCCAGGTGCTCCTACAAACCCCACTCTTCAACTGTGCATCACTGCTCTCTACACATTTAACTTGGGGTCTTTTTCAAGCACTAACTGTAGACTACACTGCAAGATCATTGTGTTTGTCTCTGTATGTTTTGGTAGAACACAATATTGTCCTTCTAAGTCCAGTAAGAGTGGTATTTTGCCAATAAGTGATTCTATTGTGGCCCTCTGTTGTATTTAATCATTTTCCTAAACACTTTCCACTTGAGACCCATGTCCAAACTCCTGCCTACCAAATAGACTTAACTAGAAGCAAACTAATATTTATTGAAAACCTGTTAGTAGACCCTATTTATGTGTTGCTTCATTTAATCTTATACTACAATGGGACATATTTTCCAGTATTACAGATAAGAAAGTTCTTACACAGAAATTGTGACTATCTTCCCCAACTTGCAGAACTAATAACAGAATCAGAATTTCATTCCAACTCCTAAGTCCATTTTATTTCAATTAAAATAAGTTTCCTGCCTGCCTCTTGTAACTGTCCTCAAATGTCCTAAAAACATGGAGAAAAACAAATTTACTGAATTAAAATCACAATGTGAGTGGTTTATTGCATTAAAAATATCATATATACAATTAACCTGCTGGAATTATTCCCTGGAACATAATATCATAGAAAAGCACTAGTCTCTGCAGAAGCTCTATTTTCTAGTAGCTTCTCAGCTAGTAATTAGCCATGCAACTAGAGCAACTTGCTTAACCTCTTTAGGACACAGCTAAATTTAAAGAGTTGGGTAAAATCGCTAGAGTACCTTCAACTACCATATTTTATAATTTTTCTGCTTGTAGAGTTATTTGTTTTCTTTCCAGACATTCTTGTGCCTAGAAAAATTTCCCCTCACACATCTGAAAACCAGCTATTCTTTTTCTTCCCTATCATGTCTTTTCTGAAAATGCAATTTCTATGCTAGCCCCTTGCTTAACTACCTATGATCTTCTCCTGTAAGAAGCTGCCATGAACATGGTCCACAGGACTAAATGGATAAAAAAGAAAAATTTCACTCAATTGCATTTAGTTAGATGTTCACCATCTCCCTGTCTTTTATAACCTAATTCTTCTGTCTGCTTTATTATATTATAGAAAGGAATCAGATCTTCCTGTCTGCAACTTATTAAGCTTGACAAATAACAGTAAGTATGAATTATCAATAATAGTGTCTTGATATAACCTTGTTAATGTTAATAGACATTTACTTAAATATGTCCAATTTGTCGTGAATATACAATCTATTATTTAATAATTATTTGAAAATAATGAATCCATTTTTTTAAAAAAAAACAGTTTTACTGTAAATACTAGAAATTTTGGCAATATTATCATTAAAAATTGAATATTATGTCTTTGTCACTAGATATAAAATAAAGAAACATTAGCATAGTGTTACTAATAATGAATTAATG
This sequence comes from Scalopus aquaticus, assembly GCA_004024925.1. Taxonomy (NCBI): domain Eukaryota; kingdom Metazoa; phylum Chordata; class Mammalia; order Eulipotyphla; family Talpidae; genus Scalopus; species Scalopus aquaticus. The sequence goes on from PVIJ01003698.1 coordinate 82,466, forward strand.
GCAATGCACTTAAAACCCTTAACAGGAAAAATTTTCAGTTTAAGAAATTAAGAAAAAAATCATAACTTATACTTAAGCTCTTGTCATTTCTGGAAAACATGTCAAGGTGGAAATTAATGAAATGAGTGGATGTAACAATAGAAAGATTAGTTCAAGTCTAAAAAAAAATTAGTGTTAAAATAATTCTAAACATTCTCCACCAAGAGATGAAAAACAAAGTAAGAGACATGTTTACTGACAGTTCTCCTTAAAATGAGCAATATGAGCATTAGTTTCTCCTTTGGCATATAAACAATGGACAGATATCTGTGCCTAAATTAAAATGTCCCATTTCTCTTAATTCACAACCAGTCTTCTGAGGGCCACATAAGTGGAGGAAATCTCATTTCCAGATCAGCAACACGTGACTGTAGACGGTCATTCTGAAGCCCAGGTATCGTGGGGTCCCACAAGGGACCAATGTCCTCTCCAAGGAAAGCTCACGGTCTGCTTAGTGTTTATCAGATGCTAAATATCTATGTATTTCCCTCAAAGTTTTGAAATATTCCTCTGCACCCCTGTGCATTCCCTACAGTATCTTGCTGTCACTGGTACATAGTTTGGGAGTTGTGGTTCTAGTTACCCAGGCCTTCAGAAGTTCTCAGAAAAAGCTTATCTTTATCTTGATTATACACACAGAGTAAGGAAACAATAATGCTTACAAATATAAAATAAAAATTATGTTTTCTGAAGTCATTGTCTATAAATCTGTGTAAAGACTATTACCTAAAGTGTAATTTATGTGTACTACATTATTCCATAATTTAAAAATGAATGATGGTTCAACTCATTAACTGTCGAACAATAACTTTGAATACATAATAAGAGACAAGTAATTTGGAAAGACATAAAAAATCTGCCTTTAGCATGTTTTAGACAAATGATCTTTTTACCAAAGATTGTATATGCTGATAGTTTAGTAAATATAATCACAAGAAAGAATTTTTTTTAATATTTTGGATATATTTTCCTTTTAAAAACTGACCCTGAAATCTAGGTAACTATTTTTTGAAGCTATTATTTAAAAAGAACAGGAAAGGCAAAGAAAGGACTCGTTATTCCCTATAACTTCGACTGTCGAGCAGGGAAAAGAAGGCTCTTTATTGCATTTTGTTGATAGAGAAACAAAGGCATCCCAAGATTGAAGGACCTGTCCATGGTCGGGTGGCACACAGTTCATCACAGGTAGAGCTCTTAGCACTGCAAAATCTCATTGCATAGTTCCTCTGTAGAAAACTGTCTCCAAGAAAGACTATCCCTTGGGGAAGGAAAAAAGTCTAACTCATTACTTGTAGAGAATATCATTTCAATTGTCTTCTCAAGTAATAAGAAAGGGTTTGCTTTAATCAAGTTGCACATACCCATTATGGCTAAGCTAATTCATCCATATTCATTCATCTTGCCACACATTCAAATAACTGAAAATTTAGTATCAAACCACACACAGCAGACATTATAAAGAAAAAGTATAGTCTCTGCCTTTCGAGAATTTACACTCTAGCAAGCATAAAGAAAAGTTAAATAACATCAAAAGTTAAATGACCATAAAAAAAAAGGGTATCAGATTAGATGCCATGTGGAAAATAAGTATTATAATATTTTAAGAGGAAAAGATCAATTCTAAACATTTCCCTGTGAATGGAATGAGACTTGAATTGACCTTTGAATAATGGGCAAAATTTGAATAGATGGAACTGACTGAAAGAGGCCTGGAAAATTCTGATTGGAAATACAAAGTATGCAATCCAAACCGTATCAGAGAATATATATGGGAGACTAATGAGAAGTAGAAAAATAAAAGACCAGATTGGAAAAGTCTTACTATGGACTTTCTCTGCCAGTCACTGAGGAGGAAAAAAAATCACTAACTTTTTTGGACCAGGAAGACACATGAAGAAATGCTGTTCAGGTAAAGAAAAGCTACCCATTCATCTAGACAGTTCAGTATCCCCAACAAAGTAAGTCAGCAGGGCAGACTATCTCTGTGGTCCAGGAAATCAGTTGCATACCAACAAAACTAATGTATGTGGCATCTATATATATACATATGTATGCCCATACACACAAACATTTCCTACATCATTCATACAGGGCATAGCTATCATATATGATCTGCCTACAATATTATCCAAGAATATAATCCAAGTCAATAAAGTAAATCCCCTCCCTACCTATTTTAACTTCCTATTTGTCTAAAATGGCCATTCACAATGTATATCAGTCATTAATAACCCAACAGGAGGAAAAGTTACCCTTCACAAAAACTTTTTTTTACTTAAAAAAAAATGTCCAAAATACTGAATTCTGTTTTTTGGGCCACTGGTGTTTCTTATCCTTGACAAACAGACCCAATCATTGTTCATTTGGTGTCCTGAGAGAGTGATTTGGTGTTTTCAGTGAAGAGGCATCCAAACCAAGGAAAACAGTCCACCCTAACCTATACTGAATATGTTGTGTTCTTACATTTATCTAATAAATTTCCCTTTTCAACCAGAGAAAGATTGTGAGCTTACTACCTCAGGAGTTCCACACAAACTGAAAAGACTGCCTCTCAGGAACAACTTATCAGAACAAAAGTACATGACAAAAGATCGTCAGCCAGGTTGAGGAAGGACTAGAGGCTTAGAGGAGAAGACAGGGAGGTAGCTGGGAAAGTCAAAGGGAGAGAAAGAGAGGAAGAGGAAGGGAGGGGTAATGGCAGAGGGAAAGAGAAGTGGTGAAGAGAGGGTGAAAGGGGAGAAAGCACACACACAGGCTGAGAATATTGAGATTTGTCAAGATGACCCCAGGATATCTAGGGAGCATATATTAGCATATCCAGGGATATCATATTAGCAGCAATAAATATCGACACCATTTCAGAACAAAGGCTGCTCAACAGGAGTGACAATGCAGTATCTGAAATAACTAGGTTGGCATGAAAATGAAACAATGGCTAGATGAGTCTGTCAAGTGAGCACAATATGAAGCAGAGCATCTTAGGGGACAGGATTGATTAAAATAATTCATGAATATTTTAACAAACGGTGTCTTGGTTCAGAGCACAACTGAGAGTGCTCACTGCTTGTCTCTGACAAATCAAATGAAAAATGGTTTTGAAATCCCCAGTCATCCCTCAAATTTCCCCTGTACACCACCCATTTTGTAAGGCAGTAGGCACCATTTGCAACTTTAAAAGCTCCTCAAAACATAATTCAAATAATTAGAGTATAAATACAAATGGCCCATCCAAATATCACAATTAATTACTTCCAAAATGTTTTTTTAACAAGATAACTAAAGTATTTTCAAAACCAAAATAGGATTAAGCCACCAAAGGGAACTGCTCAATTTGTTCTCTATCCGCAGTTATCCTCACTCCCTCATTTCTCTTAGTTTACATGGTGCTTGTATTTTCAGGAGGTTATATAATGAACCATAATGAAATTAATTGTCTCCAGGCTGATGAGGTCATAGATTCTCAGTGTCCTTGATTTCCAATTATTTTAGCAGAATTTCTTCCTCAGTTGTTCCCTGCTCTATTTGGTGTCCTATTTCAAAAATGAACATTTCTGCTTTTTGCTGTTTGCTTTTAGTTGGTAGTTTTCCATTAGCAGAAAACAATACCTTATTCTTATTATACAAGTGACATAATATAATCTGTGCAATCCAGCCAGATTTAAAAGGAAGTCAATATTAATCACTAAAAAATAGTGCCAATTTATAAAATAGATTACAATATCCTCATACACTGGGGAGTTAAGTAAACATGAGCATTGGCAAAACTAGATTGTCACTCAAATTTATTAGAATACAACAATAAGTGATAAGTTGATATTAGACTGTGGCAAGGTCCAATGTTCTGAAACAAAGCTATCTATTGCTTTTGCAAAGAAAAATATCTTTATTTTTACAAGTTCTTGGTACCCAGTTTCTGAGGTACAAAGTAATCATATTCCCCGTGAGAAAACTGACAATGTAGAACTAAATTTTGGTACTTTCATGCCTGAATGGATATATACACATAGACAGAAAAGATTTCACTTCTATCACTAGTTAGTGATGGAAAACTTAAATTGTATGAATAAAGGTCCTCCCTTTACATTGTCTCTTCATTTTACCTTCAATTACTTATATTGAAAAGGGAAAAACAGAAATTTTTTTTTTAGGGGTAATGAAGACATTCTTTCTATTAAACATTAGTTTTGTGTTTTGTTTTCATTATCTCATGCAAAGCAATTCCTTATGAAAGCTCCAATTCATATCAAGGGTGGAATTAGTTCCATTTTCTCCAGCATGGCAATTGCCTCTACTTTGATTATTGTCTAAAGACTTAGAGATAATGGTTTCATTCAGAAAAGATAAAGAATATATACGGTTTTGTTGAGGAAAATAATACAACTAACCTGTATACATTAAATCAGGCCTTCTTTCAACAGGCATTTGCTGTGTGTTATTTTGTTCCAGGTCCTGTATGTGCTATTGTAGAGAGAGAGCAGAGCATAAAAATATAATGGTTCTCCTTAAGAATCTAAAACAGAGCTAAAATGTAAATAAACAAAAATAAAATCTTAGGAGACAAAGACACAAACATGTGTGTGTAATATGCTTATGGTTTTATAATGGAGATACACACAGGATACAGAGAAAGACCTAAGACAAACACAGAAAGAAGGAAATTTAAATACTTTCGTGGAGGTAAAGATGCATAAGCTGAAGTTTTAAAGAACAAACAGGACTTTGAAGCCAGAAGGGTTACTGGAAAGGCAGTCAAGGTAATCAAAGGTTAGCCAGAGTAAAGGCATAAAACTGGAAAGAGCAGACATGCACCAAAACACACAAGAAGTACAGATTTACCAGAGCATAAGGTTAAAGCAGGGCTCAGCATGATGTAATAAAGTGGTCCTAGAGCCCAGAGGAGTTCTGTATATCTCACTGAGATAGCTCACTGAAGAGTCACATTTGCATATTAGAGTTACCATGTGACTATGTGAAGAATAGACCTGCAGAGCCAAATCTATCATCAAGGATAACAATTATAAGGAAAACAGGTTGAGTAACAAAGAAAGATACAAAAAATTAACGACAACAGAGTCAGATCCCAGAGTTTAAATCCCATCGATTTCTCTCTTGCTATACAACTTTGCACAAGGTCCTGATTGCCCTGTGCTTCACTTTCTTCAGTTAGAGGTCAGTATAATAATGCTTACAAATTTATACACTATCATTCCACATTGTGAAAGCGGAAACTAACTATTGAAATAAGGATGAATTAGAAGGACCCGATTAGACAAGTATAGATGTTGACAACATATGATGACTGATAAATTTTGGAAATTGAACAAGGTATAAGATTTAAGAATGAAACCATGTCTTAATTTTGGAGACCATTCACTGATACTGAGATCAGAGGAGCAGAAAAAGGTCTAGTGAAGATGATATGGTCATTTATTGTAATAGAATTAGATCCAAATAAAAATGTCTACCGAACAGGTAGATTTATGGATCTGAATGGAGGGGAGAAAGCCAGTCGGAGATGCAGATATGAAAATCATTAGCAGCTAGGTCAGGATAACAGAAATCCACAAGAGTGTGGGAGGTTGAATAATGGCTCCCCCAAAGATCTCCACATCTGATTCCCTGGAATTTGTGAATATGTTGCCTGATATGGCAAAAGGAAATTTGTAGTTGTGATTAAGTTAAGGAACTTGAGATGGGCAAATTATCTGGGTGACCTAATGTAATCATGGAGTTCTTGTAAAAAGAATACAGCCAGAAAGAAAGAGAAAAATATCAAATGGTTTCACTTATAACAGGAATATAGGAGAATCAAATAAGAAAGAGACATTCAGCAAGGGAGGGGGAGGGAAAGGGCTAAAAATGGGGGAGAAAAGAGCGCAAGGGACTATGGTGTTGGTTCACGGATAAATTGGTGGTGGGTAATCTATGGGGGATACACAATAATGTAAAAGATAGGAATAAAAATTTTAAAATGATTAAAAAAAGAACACAGGAGAAAACTAAGTAGAGGAGAGGAGGAGGAGGAGATGAAATAATGAAATCAGAGACAGAAGGGATGCAACTGAAGATGGAGAAAGAGGCCACAAGTCAAGAAATGCAGAAAGTTATTCTCCCCCTCAGGGCCTCCAGGAGGAACCAGCCCCAACCCTCTCAAGACCTCTAGTTCAGTACAGTGAATGAAGTTTGAACATTTGACCTGCAGATCTATAAGAGAATGACTATTTTAGGCTAATAAGTTTGTGGGAATTTGTTATATCAGCAATAATATAGAGGGTGTATTAGTATACTCTCTGTACACAGAGAAAGACAGGTCAGAAAAGACTAGAAGAATGAAGAGTATCCTGTCACAGAACAGCAGGGGTGGAGTCAATAATCAGACATGGCAGAGTAATCCAAAAATAACTTAGTTTAATGAGCAATATTCATTGGATTTAGCGATAAAAAAAGCCCTGGGAAAATTTGAAGAGACCAGTTCTAGTGAAGGTCAGAAGCCAACTTGCAGAGAGTCAAACAAAGTGAAACTCAGGAAATGGAAATATCAAGAAAAGAGTACTGTAAACACTACCCTGATTTCTTTATGAAGATAATATAAATATAAAACGTAAATGTATACCCCCCACCTGCTCCAAGTGACAATCAACAAATAAAGGTCCTGAGTATCCAGACAAATGCTCTAGGAGTTTGATCATGTGCTGGACAAAAATCTATAGAAGAGAAAAAGAAAATCAAGAACAAAATCCTACAGGATAGAGAAATGCATAGAAGCAGCAGGAGGCAGCAGCAATTAATTGATAGTGACAGAAGCCCAGACTATCAAAATTCACCATAAAAGGAGAAAAAAAAGAAGTAACTTAAAGACTGAAATACACTCTAGAGTAAAGCAAGACAGCACTGGCGCAAGATCAGGGGAACTACATCTGGTTCACTCTGCTAGATGGAGAGTTCTAGGACTGATAGTGGAAAACAGCTTTGGGTAGATAAATAAGATTTATTTATAACACTCATTATTCCATGATTTTTTTAAATGGTGAAATTATCAGGACTTGTTACAGTAAAAAATAGTCAAATGTGGAAGTATAAAAGAGATAAAAGATAGCCTGAAGAATTAATGGAAGGAGTACTTTATGGTAGAGATAGTTTACAGATTAAAATATTGAAGGAATATGAGATATTAAGAATAATAACTTCTGTTTTAAACATCAAAATACAATTCGGTCTTTTGAAAAAATTTTCAATGCTCGATCAGTGACTTGTCAAATCACTAATACCTATGTCTACCTAAAGAAGTACTAGAGCAGGAATGGCTGGCAGAGTTATCTTCTGCCACATCTTTTAATTTTCATAATATTGGTATTTCCTACTGTATTTCATGCCAAGGTATTTGCTGAATCACTGTGAAATATTCTTCTGTGGTGGGGGTGGGGGTGGGGCACACTTCATATCATAACTTAGATTTCAGAAAAAACATTATGTTATATGAGTCTGTCCTGAAGTTCATAGTTCATATCCAGCTACTCTACATATGAAAGCTATACTTTGTTTACTAAAACCTGTTTAAAATATTAAGGGCAGGCCTCCCTGCCGGCGCAAGGGGTTAAGTCTCAGTACTATCAAGCTATCAGCAGTCACTGCAGCACAGGTTTGATCCCTGGCCAGGGAGCTGACCCACATGGCGCAGCAGACCTCTCCTGTCTCACCTGCTGCTCCCCTCAGCAGTCGATCTACCTGTTCTGATCCCCACTCTGTCTTTGGTGAATCCTCTCACCCCCGCCCCCATTCATCTGGTCTATACCCCCAGTTCTTAAATGCATAAATAAATAAAAATAAATCTTTAAAACAATAAAATAAAATATTAAGGGTACCGATATGCTGTAACAACATAAACTACTAAACAAAGGAATGATGAAAAATAGATTAACTTTTTCTATGAAATTACTCCTTATATTTACATGGATTAAAAAAATAGGTGAATAAATACTAGATAAAGAGGATCTAGGTTTTTTAATATCAGAGAAATAAATTGTAACTAAGCCAGGAAGAAGGCTAAGATAAACCCTGTGGTATTTGATTAGTGTCAGAGAAATCCATACTAGATCAAGTCTAAGACGGACAGATTTTGTTTCCCTTGCTGTTGGAGTTGAGTCCCAAAATACATCTCTGGTTGATGTTCAAGAATGTGGCTTCTTCTATGTTCTTTATGACTTCATATCTTATGATACTAGTTCTTTATTTTCCCTTTTAGTGCTTTCTTACTTTCTGGCAGTAGAAAATGCTCTAGACTCTTTTTGTATTTTCCTTGTACGAGTCCAAGAATCAGTCACTTTTCCAAGGACTTCCAGTGTTCCACACATTGCCTTTTTGTTGAGGTGGCTTCTTTTTTCTTTTTCTTTTTTCATTATTCTTACACTGAAGCTCTAATTAATGTTAAAGGTCCCTCAGAACCAGAGGGTCTGAAAAGTGCGAGCATCACCGACTCCTCTTCAACAGCTTCAACCAGTGAGAATGACTTTCAGCTCAATATGCAGAAAAGGAAAGCTCTTTCTTGATGCTGACAGTACGTACTGCATGGTAGACAGATTAAAACATTTTGCCTTTTAAATTTGAGTAAGTCTAACTGTTGATTGAGCTAATAATTGAATAAATGCCCTGAAAGTAATGCTTTCGATAGATTATTTGCACAGCACATGCCAACAAGGGGTTAATTTCCAAAATATATAAAGAATGCATACAACTCAGTGACAACAACAAAAAAGCAAAAACCCTAAATAAACACTTCTCCAATAACGACAAACAAATGGCCCACAGACACGTGGAAAAAACTGTGCAGCTTCACCTATTTTAGGGAAGATGCAAATCAAAACCACAAAGAGATACCACCTAGCACTGTGAGATGGCCTGTTTTAAAAAGACTGAAAACAACAATGCTGGCCACGATATGGAGAAAAGAGAACACTCATGCACTGTTACGGGGAATGGATACTGGCACAGCCTGTATGGAACTGGTATGGAGCTCCCATTGAAAACTACAAATGGAAACACCACATGACCTAGAAATACCACTTTTAGGAATTTATCCGAAGAACATAAAAACACTAATAGAAAATGATCTATGCACCCCTATAGTAATAGCAGCATAATTTATAATGGCCAAAACATGAAATCAACCTAAATATCCATCAATTAACCACTGGAAAAAGAAATTGTGGAATATATACTCAATGGCATTCTAGGCAGCTGTTAAAAAAGAGAAAATTATGCCCCCTTTTTGACAATGGAGACAGAAATTGAGAGGATACTAAGTGAAATAAATCAGAAAGTTAAAGACAATTATGAGATGGTTGTAGGTATTTGCGGGACTTAAATAACCAAAGAAAACAAATGGGCAAAACACAACCAAAAAAGCCTCTTAAATTCCGAAAAATATGGTGGTTACAAACGAAGATGCGGAGGGGAAAGCCAGAAGGAGCCAGAAGGGTGATGTGATTGTGCAGTGTCACTGGAGCTTTGGTAGTGGGTGAGTGACGCACATGTGCAGGCATGGCGTGAAGCTGGGCCCCTGATATTGTTTTGTAAACAAATGATAAATCTGCAAAATATTATTTAAAAAAAAGAAATAGGGAGAAAAACAAGAAACAATAGAAAAACAAGAGACAATCTAAAAGAAAACAAGAGACAATAAAAAAAACAAGAGACAATCTAAAAGCTCTCCCAATGACCTAGGTGGGAAGACTTTGAACAAATAATGTATTGGACTAAAACCTAAAGAATAAAATACTCATGCAGCCATACTGATATAAAGTATTGGATGGATAAATAATAAATTAATGAATGTTACAGATTTCCTTCCAGAAAAACTCCAATAATGTATATTGTTACACCCCACCCCACCCCACCCCACCCCACCCCAGCCCCCACAAAGAGATAGAACTTAATCTCTGATCTTCCCTTGCCCCTACCTGAGGCACACATGTAGTGAGTATGAACTAAATTTACTGACCCAGTTCCAAAAAACGTAGAGTATGAAAAGGGAAAGAGCAGCCTCGCAATGGAGACGTCTGGCAGACACCACCTTATTCTAGTGAGCAAGGTCAACGTCCAGTGGTAGTTCATATTGAATCATGTATCCCTGGGATGAGGTGATGAGAAGGGCACTCTACTTCTGTGATTTGTCCCCAAAAATCATAACCCCAATCTAATCATGCAGAAAGCAAAGGATAAGTCCAAATTGAGGGATGTTCCATAAAATATCTGGTATTTCATTATGATCACGAAAAACAAGACTAAGAAACTGTCACAGATCTGGGGAGACTAAGGATACAAGACAATCAAATGTAATGTAGTATCCTGGACTGGATTCTGGAACAGAAAGAGGACATTTGTGGAACAACTGATGAAATCCATATAAAATCTGAAGTTAGTAGTAACATACAATGTTAATTTCTTAGTTTTAACAAATGTACCATGATTGTACAATTTCTTAACAGTAAGGGAATCTGAGTGAGGGGCATATGAGATCTCTACATTACCTTCATAATTTCCTATAAACCTAACACTATCCCAGAATAAAATGTTTTTTATAAAATCGGTTGATGAATTTTGAAAGGCAGAATTTAGCATTTGAGATAGTGAAATGTAACCACAGGGATGAGTGATTTTTTCTTCCAGTGACAGAATCAAAATACTGTAGATCCATCACATCTATACCATTAAGCCTGACAAAATGGTTTAATGACCTATGGTAGCAATAAGTTCTATGTCCTCCTTTGGGCAAACATTGCTTATCATACTGTGAGAAGACTGTAAGAAGACAACTTTTTCAACTGTGATTAAAAGGAAGCTTCAAACCAGAATATCCCACCATCTATCAATGATTCTGGATAAAGCTAAGTGTGAAAGGTATATTTAATATTAGAATACACTTCAGGATGGAATGTCTTTGTAACAAGTTGAACTATTCTGACAGAATATGACCTACACTTTAAAATACCATAAAAGCAAACCAAAAACAGGTTCTGGGCTATAATAGTTCAAACTTCCAATCACATGGACACCTAGTAGAGTTTAAGCCAACTATTAATTGGGCTACAAACAGCTAAACACACACCACATACCTGAGGTCTCTCCCTGCCCATAACTGAATTTTTAATGATTATTACCCCCACCCCTACCCCTTAAACATCTGCTCACTCTGAAAGACTGGTCATCTATTCCCTCTCACCACAATCTCCTCCTCAAACTACCTTGGCTTCCCTTTCCAAGATTCCCCTTGGAATCTTGAGAAGGACCCTTCCACTCCTGACTCTCATTTTCAAGCTTTCCCATCATTTTTTCCAAGGGTCTGGTAGCATTGTTAACAACTGGGTTAGGTACATATCCTCACAATGAAATGTCACTTTATACCACTAGAATGACTAGGATTAAAACTGATTATTCCAAATGCTGTCAGGTATGTGAAGCATCTAGAAATTTCTTATTGTTGGGAATATAAAATGATGCAACCTGACTTCAGAAAACAATGTGGCAAATTCTTTTAAGTTAAACATATACCTACACTAGAACCCAGACATTCTGTTCTTAGGTATATATCTAAAGGAAATGAAAGCACACATTTCAAAAAGACATGTATGCAAGAATGTTCATAGTATCGTTATTCATGAAAGTTAAATACTGTCAACAACAGAAGTATCCATCAATCATAGAATGGACAAGCAATTGGTGGACTATCTATAGAATACAATATTGTATATTTGTAAAACAGAATATTGCAATAAAAAGAATCACAGTATTAATACAATCAACAACATGGATAAACTTCAAAAATGCTATGTTGAGTGAAGTCACACATTTAAAAAAGCACATCCATTTATTGAAGTTAAAAAAGGCAGCAAACCCCAGTAATAAACTAATCTACAGTGACAGATATGCAACCATCTCAGTGCTAGGAAAAGGGTGTGTTCAAGGAGAACCGACCTGAAATGTGTTAACAGAGAGTGAGGGAACTTCTCAAGGTGATGAACATGTCCTATCTTGACTTGTGTGGTGGGCACACAGGTAAATTTATGTGTGACATAATAATGAAAATGTATTACGTGTGAATTTATAAAAATTTGACCAGAAAGAACTTGTGTGGGCCTTACTAGCTAATATATACTCAAACCTAGCCCAGAGTCAATGCTCAATGAATAGTTGATTCATGATCGGCATAATTTGGTTTTTATCAATATTTAGAAAGTAAGATCACACTCTTTCCAACCCAGAAAATTTCTTCAGTTCTAGCTGAGCCTAGCTAGCTCAGCCTTCCCCAGTCACAGTGGTGGGAGGAGGTATAGGAAATGGAAAAACACCCTTAGCATATTAGTCATCTGGTAAAAATGGGAGACAGATGGAAAAGGAGATAGGAGGAGGAAGAAGGGTGGGGAGAAGATGGGGGAAGAAACTGACTAGGAAGAGGATTTTCATCTTATGGAGGTCTATAAAAAATCTCTTTAAAAGTTCCATTTTATGTCATATATGCAGATACATAATCAACCAACTCTGTAACTCAGGGCACCTATACTGTAAAAATGCAAAAACTCAAATGTACTATTTGGCAAGCGAAGAAATTTACACTTACTAAAATCATTTGCAAAGGAGAATTATTTCTTCCCAAGTTGTTTTAATATATTTCACTTACCAGTTGTAGTTTATCGGCTATATATTGTTACACACTCAGTCCCCCATTACAACAGGGCCAACAGAGAAAATGCAATCAGCTAACTGCTTAATCTGAAGTCTATTAAAATACTGTCTACTGATAATTTAGCCCCATCTTGTGGTAGTCTACGTCACTGTGACTGAAGGTTCTCACTGACCTATTGTGTTTTTGAAACTTTAGGCATAAATGATATTATTCCCAGCTATGTTTAGGACCAAAAAAACTGGGTCAAGAGAAAGTCAAGGTTAATGAGTGAATAGCTGCCTACTTCTTCGATGCACAATAAAGACATTCTACAGTATTTATGAATTATCTAGATTCCTTAGACAAAGTAATTCTCTCAACATGATTGTGTTTACAGAAGACCAGTGTGAGACAACACAAGTCTTCAAGTAAATTTTCTGTTCTGATTCTGCAAGACAAAAACAAGGAAGCGCAAAAGACATCTCTGGGAACTAGCTAGGGAAAGCTGAACCATTCAAAAAGAACAGAATGATGTCATTCTACCATCTCTACCACCATTATAATTTTGGAACAAATGACAGTTTGCAAAGCTATTAAGGAAGACATTTTGGCCAAGATTCATGCTGATCAGTGACACTCAGCTGAAGACGAAACTAGAATTCATTTCTTTGATTTCCATTTTTCTATATTCAAAATTATGTGGGGAAATGAATTTTTTACTTTCTTCTGGCAATAAAAGCACTGTGTAGCTTTTGGAAGTGCCATTTAGAAATATCTTTAGCCTGACCTTTCAGTACTAGATGAAACTTGTTCTATGCAATCCAAAACAGATATTTCTTTCTATCTAATTTAGGTGGTTAACCATAGTACGATCCTGAATACCACTATTACTCATAATTATCAAAATGAGAATTAACCAGACAAGACCACATAACTGAATTTGATTGGATTAGATACTCAGTAATCTACCAAAATATTTATGTTTAGATCTGTGTCAAGGTGGCCTGCAAATTAAAGCACCAAGACAAATGTGAACTCTAAGTGTACGTCAAATACTTGATTTACTACGTCACTAATATAATACCACACAGTCCAAGAACCTCTTCCTATGCTACCATTTAAGTTAGGATGGAAAGATATGCAGCTAATATAAATGACAAAACTTGGGGGAAGCACAGGGACTCTCTCAACGCAATAAACAGGTTCCTAAAATATACCCAATTTCTTCATTGAAGGGTAATATTTTCATACTAGATTAAATATATTTATTTCATATTAGATTTAAATATATTTTACTTTTACTTATCATAAATTTATATATATAGATAGATAGATAGATAGATACTGAGACCTCCATATTTTAAAATGTTCCTATCTAATGACTCTTTAGTAAAAAGAATAATTTTAGAATATTTATTTTTTACCTATTTTATCAGATTCCTGCATTTAATTTTCCTCTACAGGCTATCTTAAAGTAAGACAAATCCACTTCTTTACTTCCTTTCCCTTGGATGATATAATTTCCATAAATTTCACATCATTAAATTTTATCCTTAATAACTTCGTTGGACAATCATTTCAATAGATAAATGAATCAATGAATGAATGGCTGTTTGAAAATCTAATGTGCAGTGTGATAACTACTGTTAATAAAACTGTTTGGTGTAGCTGATGTTTGCTGAGAGAGTTGGCTGATCCTAAGTGCTCTCACAACACATACAAATGCACACACATTTTAACTATGTGAGGTGGTGGATGTGTTAACCTGATGGAGGCAATCACTCACAATCTATACCTATGTCAAAACATCGAGAGTACATACTAAATATACACACATATTACTTGTCTCAAAGTGCTGGGGTTGGAAAGAAATCCATCCCAGAGACTACATATTTTATCATTGCATGTGTGTGAAATATCCAGAATAGGCAAATTTATCTAGATAGAAAGTAGATTAGTATAGATCAGAGCTGAGGTGTAGAAAGGGGGGGTTGAGATTGTTTACAGGTACAAGTTCTCTTCTAAGGTTGAATGTTATTCTCTACTGTTCATTTCAGAACTATACTATGAGCAACATTTCAGTAGAGCTAACAATCTTTAAAACAAGTTTTCCTTTTAAAAATGAAGATTTTTTATTTATACATTTTAGGTATTTTTGGGAGTGTGTGAGTGTTGGACATATATATGAGAATTGGACATATATATATATATATCCATATATAATATACCCTTAAGGCCTTTTAGTACTCCCCAAATAAGTAGCAAAATTCCTTTTGCTTTTCCCTTTAAGCTAGATTCTGCTTTTTTCTGTTTAGTCATCCAGTTCTCTCACACTCTTTCCCCATCTCTCACTTTTGTTTTTAATTTCTTTCTTTTACTGACACTTAGTAAAAATTAAGTGGTATGATTGTTTTATCTCCTTCTCCCTCTCAATCTTTTTTTCTCTATGAAGTTCTCTGTTTTCTCTTTGATAACTACACACACTATAAAACAGATGCAATAAGGAAAGCACATGCAATTAATTACATATTAAAAACAATGTTTATAGCACAGTACAGAAAAAAATGTACTAATTTAGAGTTTATAATTACAAAGTATTTAAAATATTTTAAACTTATATACAGTGAATTCTCATTACTCATGGGAGTTATGTTCTATAAGATTACTGATTACAGTGAACTAGCCAATAATGAACAACTGCTCCCAGGGGAAATATGGACTTAGGTTCCTGCAAGCTTGTGGGTACCACATTTTCATCAACAGAACAACACATAATCTTATCTAATGGTGTTTCTGCTTAAAAATTTCTTCTTTAATACCTATTTTTTTATAATATATATTTTTATTGTTATTTATGTCTTTTACATTTTGCATTCCCCTTGGGTAGCCCACCACCAATTCACCCGTGATCCATCTCCATGGTCCCTTGTGTTCTTTTCTATTCCATTTTGTGCCCTTTCCCTTCCCTCCCTCCGGTTCTTTAATACCTATTGTTGATTCATTATTACTAAACTCATGGTCAACAGCACCAAAACTCATGCCTGAATACATTTAAATGTCCACAAAAGGGGCCTCCCTGGTGGCGCAGCGGTTAAGCGCTGCGCTGTGGAGCTGTCGGCAGCAGTGATGCGAGTTCGACGCCCGGCCAGGGAGAATCCCACATGGCACAGCAGACCTCTCCTGCCTCACCCGCTGCTCCCCTCAGCAGTGTATTTCTGATCTGCCTGTTCTGCTACCCGCTCTGTCTCTGGTGCACCCTCTCGCCGCCCCACACCTCTGGTCTGTACCCCAACTTGTATGTATAAATAAATAAATCTTTAAAAAAAAAATAAATGTCCACAAAAGCACATCACAGTGTGTGTGCTTAGGAACACTAAAAAGCACTTGAACACCACACCTGGGAACCATTTTAAACAAGGAAATCACCAACAAACCACAAAAGCCAAAAACAAACAACAACAACAACAAAAAAAAAACATGGAAACTGTGGTACTAGTCTATGAAAAAAACACTTGTTTTTAGTAAAAGAACTGAAACAAAAGGCAGAGTGACACCTGTTTGACCTCAGAAGCATCCACCACAGGTGATTCAAATTTTTCACTGCTCTATGTATATCTGCAAATTACCCTAAAAATGCTACTAAATTTTAGTGAGTAAGCTAATTTGCAAATATGGAATCAGTAATCAGTGAGGATCAAATGTACTTCCATTACAAAGAAATGTGACATGATTAATAAAATGGGTACAAAACCTTTGAGATAACAATCTGTGAGGGAAAGGAATAAAAACGCAACTCTAAGGAGAAATGTCAAATTTGTGGTTACTGAAGAAAAGCTGGATCATGTATTTTGTAAAAGATAATGACTGCACTACGATATTGGATACATTCAAAAACTGATGTAATAGTTTTCAAGTTAAAAATGGAAATATTTACAAAATGCTGCAAACTTTAGTTTGAAATTATTTAAACATGTGATGGAAAGTTTTACATATGTAGGATTGGAGAGCTGTTCAAACCTTTCAGAATGGACATGACTAAAATATTTGACGAAGGAATTTTGAACCTGATTTCAAAGTTGTGATATTGGATATTGGATCAGTCACTTGTATTTCTCTGACTAGTTTCTTCATTATATGGAAATGAAATCTTTATTAAAGCAATTACACTGATGACTTGCATAGGGTAATACAAGGCAATTACTTATAAAAATATAAATTACAATTGTCATTATAATTAATAACAATGTAACAGCTATGTGATGCTGGGACACTGATTATTCTAAGTCACCTAGTCTAAAGTGATCAGATAAGTCTGTAACTGGATTAGAAAGGTAGTAATAAAAGTGGTAGTGTAACATGGTTGAGTCCAAAGTCTAGTAAAGGTGGTGCCCCCTGGAGGAGGTTGCTGATGAGAATGAATAGCCCCAGGGAAAAATGCTAAAAGGTTTTGCAATTTGGGGTGGAGACTCTGATGAGAAATAAAAGGGACTGAAGGAGGAGATTCAGTCGCCATGATGTAGGAAAAGAAAAAGGAGTTGTCATGAGGTAGGAAGAAAAAAGCAGTCACCATGATGTAGGAAAAGAAGAAGCAATGGCAGGAAATGTAGCCGTGAAGATTGAGAGTTTGGAAATCAGACGCCGGAAGTTTTTGAATCACCAGGATATAGATTGAGCGTTTTTGGAATCTTTAGTGACTTTGGGACCAACGACTTTGGAGGCTTTGCAAGTAGCTGAGTGACGGAAACTGCTCCCAGTTTTGTTTTTACTGTAGCCAAAGGAAGAAGGCAGAGGCCCAAAGCAGGCGCCTTCCTAAAATGCGTGAGTGCAGTCTGTTGGGCTGTCTGGCCACTGTAGTTACTGTTTTCAGTGTTGTTGGCCTGGTGCTGTGCTAGGGCACCACGGCAGCTTCGGGAGCATCTCCAGTTGTGTCCTGCTTCATCCTCGTGAGTTGGAACCTGGCCTACAATCTGGCTGTTGCATGTCTGCAGAAACATGAAGACGCCATTTTGGAAATTTGGCCTATTGTTTGGAAGAGGAGCTCCACATCAGCAGTGGTTGGAAGGTGCCATCTTTGTTGTTACTTCTTTGGGAATTAGAAGGACTGGACACTGCTTTAAGTAAGTTAAACGGCTATATTTTGACTTCAGTTATCCTTTGTTTTTCTCTGTTGGTTACATAAATCCCATTTTTATTGTTCCCTAAGCCTGAGTAGTCTTGCAATTGTGCACTCAGGTGCAGAACCAAGATAGCGACCGGTAGGCAATTTGGGCAATGCCTTTGGCCAGTTTTGATGCCCCTTTTGCCCGGTATCAGTAGCAATATTTTTCACTTTCTTAAAGAATAACTAATGTATATTACATCATGTCTCTAAAAGTCAACAAAAGCCTGACTAAAACATGCATTTTTTTCTTTCCCCTAGCTATAATTTTATTAAGAACTTCTGAATTATGACTTATTAATTAAAACAGTAAGAAAATTTACTTAGTCCATTCAGTTGGTAGACAACAATTTTGAAAACATGCTTGATGGAGAAAAGGAATAAAAGAGATCCTTAATGAACAGGGGAGGAAACTCTTTGGAACCGAGAGCTACTGTAAAAAAACACCAGTCCTGCCAGGGTTTGCCGCCTCTCATTTAGGGACACAGCATCTGCATTTCTCTCTAACACATATTCCTGTGAAAAATATCCTAGAGATGCTTTGTTGAGCAGCGAGTAAACCTTCCAGAATGTAAATGAAGACAAATCTGTGCTATTTATAGCAAACAATAAGCTGATGGCATGTAATTAATTGTACACAGTACTAAAGAGACACTTTTGTAGCTCAAGAACATTCTAAGCCAGGCGCTTCTGCCATCCAGGGAGACCATACCACACACTCCCATCTGGCAGAGACAAAATCACCTTCAGCTCCTTATCCACAGTACACATCCTTATACTTCTGCAAACGTGACAGGTCAGCAACAGAACAGACGACAGGTTGATCCAGCTACTTGTCTGCAGCAATAAAACTCACGGAGCCAAAAACACAGGAGCAGCACAGCAAATTACAATGAAGCTTCCCAATTCCAGGCTCATGGCGGTAATGCTCTCTTAGTGCTTGCCTTTTTTTCCTAGAAACCCCTTAAATTTGTATCTGTTCCCATCATAAGAATGTGACAACAGTAATGGAGGGGGAGACACAAGGACACCACTCTCAGTTCACACAGACCCTTTTATTACCACCACATATGGGTCACACTGATTAAAGAGACAGACTAAGAGTTTTGCCAGTGAGCATCTATAGGCACTGCCAGGCCTATGGTTCACACCTGAAGTGTAAGACTCAGTGCTGCTGTTGATCAGGAGATGCTATAGTAACAGGGTGGTCCCCAGGAAAGCTGGAGGTTCCAGGTTCCCTGCCCCAACCAAGGGAGGGTGGAGCTGAGCAGGGAAAAGAGAAGCAGGAGAGGAGACTGGAGAAGGAAGGAAGCAGGATGGAGAGGCGGAGGTGACCTGAAGGAGGCATGTGGGGCAGAGAAACAGGTAAAGAAACTGCTCTTGCTGCTTGGTCCCGGACTGGTTGAAATAGATGTGGGTGAGAGATCCGAAGGGAGTTTAACAATAGCAGCTTTTATCTTGATTTTGATTTTGCTCTTTTCCTCCCAGACTTGTCTGTTTCTGACCCCTTTCTCTGGGTATTCGCTGGAAGGTGCTTTAGACCTGTGGCAGGCTTTCTAGCCTTGCTTTGGGCCAAACCGTTTGGGTGGAGTTTTACCCACAAGGGGATGGGTAACTTTGGGTGCTTGATTTGAAAACTATATTCTTTATCTTTTCTGTGTTGCACACTAATTGTACTGAAGTTTCTTTCCACTAAAGGTCTCAAATGTTTTGTCTTGATGCAGCGGATAACAGAACCTATTTAGAGCAGGCAGGTTTGAGGGTTCTGGGGTGCCCTTCTCCCTGCCCTGTAACACTACTGCTTTCAAGGCCATAGCAAATGTATTGTCCATGGAGATGCTCATACTGTGAACTCAACTGCCACTTATTCTGGCACCAAGTCAACCTGATAAGACCGAGATGAAAGCAGTCTCTTTACATGAGGTCCTAGCCCTATATTAATTTCTTCCTACAGATAAGAAGCCTGCACCACAAGAGATTAGAGGTAATTTTCTAAGTTTCAGCTGATGGTGATTAATGAAATAAAAACTAATGAGTCCACTTCAGTCACCAATCTTTTCTTCACATGAGATACTGAGCTTCTTTCCAGGATGTCATCATTATATAAAAGATCAAAAATAAAGACTTTTAAATGCCACTAAAACGCCATGGGGCCAAGTCATACTAATTCATCACTGTTTGAAATTTCCAAGGTATTAATTACCTGACAGAGGATAAGGATAGAAAAACTGGCAAGGAGGCCCCACAAGTTCAGAAACCTGGCTCACACCATGCCAAGAAACAGAGGTGGGGTTAGAAGGTATTAACATAGCCATTAATTACAAAGCACAAGACCCAAGCAGGTGTCAGAATGCTGGAGGGAGTGTCAGGAGCACAGACCTAAAGGTAAAGATATGGAAATTGAAAGCCATTGTAGAAATCTGGCCCCTTTCAAATTCTACATAGTTATTCAAAATCAACAATAAACAAACCACTCCACAAGGAATGAGCACCTCTCAAAGAGAAGACTCTATCAGTGCAATCTCTGCAATGGCACTGGCCTGCCCACCTGTGCTTATGCAGGCGCTTCTTTTCGCTGACTCTGTCCCTCCGCAGGGCAGCAGCCTCCTGCCTGCCCGTGACCTGCACCATGCCGGGCCTTCTCTCACTGACCTCCCTCAGCAGGGGCAGCTCTCCTCAAGGTTGCCCGCCTGCCTGTCACCATGCAGGCCTCTCTTAGCAAACCTGTCCCTTGTGGGGCAGCCCTTTCTGAGATCATAACTGACTTAAAAAGGCCCTAATCTGTAGTATCTTGGTGTGCTGAACATGAATATAACCCTAAAAATGTTTTATTAGCTCTCGTTTTGAAGATATTTCATATAATTCATTTTATATGTTTCACCATGTAAACTGATCTAGCAGGACTGCAACAACATCCTAAATCAGCCTAGAATGATATCATATTGCATTGCATTGCATAATACCATCATGCACACATCATCCAGAGTTGATTGCATCATTTTCTGATGCAATGCAATGCTACTGCCAGGCGGCTGCTGAAGTAAGCTGACATCAGCACTGCACTACAGAAAGCCCTGTCTGAAAGGTAGAGCATTGAAAATATTTCAGACTTTGTGCCAGACATTTTAAGCTACTGTTCCATAGAACTGTTATTATTGTATCCATACAGAACAGTAATGCCTTGAAAGTGCAAGTGCAAGTGCATTAAGAGCGTGGACAATTTCTGCTCTATTTGTGGGGAAGTGACATTTGCCAACCGGAAGAAAAGTATCACTTCTCAAATGAAGAAGGCTTATCATCTTGATTTCAGATGCAAGGTTGGTGACCAAGACAAACCCTGGGCCCTTCATATATGCTGTGCTACATGTACTGCACAGCTTTCACAGTGGTTAAATGGCAAAAGACCATGGATGCCGTTTGCAGTCCCCATGGTGTGGAGAGAGCCAAGAAGCCACAAAAAGACCGTTACTTCTGCTTGGTTCCTCCTCTTTCTGGCAGAATAATGAAGCAAAAGAAGTCAAGAATAGTCTACCCAAACATTCCGTCTGCACTGAGATGACCAGTTCAACAACTTGCTGAAGGGTGATGTGAAACAAGCATGGAATTTTTTCACCTAGTGTCTATAAACTTTCTTGGGAATGTTAGGGCAGAAAACTACAAGAAACTAGTAGAAGACATGGTGATGCACTATCAGAAACTTGGCTGCAATATGTCTCTAAAGATCCACTTCCTTCATTCCCATCTGGATTTCTTCCCTGAAAACTGTGGTGTGGTTAGTGATGAACATGGTGATTATTTTCATCACGATATTGCTATTGGGAAACCAAACAGGAGAGAGACACTTGGGAGGGTGGGTAGAGGGGGAGGATAAGGGCACAAAATGGAGTAGAAAAGGACACAAGGGACCACGGAGATGGATCATGGGTGAATTGGTGGTGAGTTACCCAAGGGGAATACAAAATGTAAAAGGTATAAATGACAATAAAAATATATAATAAAAAAAAATGTATCAATGGAACAAAGATACCAGGGAAAATGATCCACTACAATGCAGCTGACTACTGCTGGCCACTCCCCAGAGATGCTCCTGAACAGCTGTACAAGATACAAGCAAAGAAATCGAAGAAGAAGTCAATGACTTGATTTTTTACAGGTATTAACCACAGGCCTATTACTATTGGCATGCATTTTGTGATGTAAACATCCATTTATTGCAGATTAGAAAAAAAACTAGAGCCAAAATTAGAATTTGATTGTCATATTCGTGTTGAGCACATACAAATTGATAAGAAATTACTTATTTCAGTAACATGACTTTTGTAAAAATTTGTTGACCAGTGATTGGCATGCATTTTGTGACGTAAACATCAATTTATTGCAGATTACAAAAAAACTAGAGCCAAACTTATAATTTGACTGTCATATTCATATTGAGCACATACAAATTGATAGGAAATGACTAATTTTATTTCAGTTACTTGACTTTTGTAAAAAATTTATTGACCAGTGTTATCAAGAAGGCTGAAGACTAGATTCATATTCTGTTCAGCAAGTTTCCTTTTGTCTTAGTCTACTCATGCTACCATAACAAAATACCATGGACTGGGTGACTAAAATAACAGGAATTTAATTTCTCACAGTTCTGAAGGCTGGAAGTTGAAGATCAAGGTTGTAGCCTATTTGGCTCCTGGCTTATGGATAGTGTCTTCATTTTATGTCCTCAAATGGCCTTTCTTCAATGAATGAACAAAGAAAATTCAAAAAGTATCCTAGCATCTCTTCCTTTGAGTATGCTAATTATCAGATCAGAACCCACCATATGACCTCACTTGCCCTCATCAATATCTCCTTCAAATCTCCAAATAGTCAAACTGGGGATCGGGGTATAACATGAATTTGGTAAGGGGTGATGGAATAGGAGGTATGAACATTTACCCTAACAGTCTATCCAAATGAAGAGCTGTGGAAGCATATTAGGCAGAATTACAACCTTGCTATCATCTTCATTTGGAAATTAAGTATGAGTTAAGGAGATGCAGAAAGGTGTCCGGCTGAAAAGGGGTGAACTCTTAAGGCTTATTTTATGCGTCAATATGACTGAGGCCATGGGGTATCCATCTATTTGGTCAAACAATTCTTTTTGAAAAAACACTTTATTGAGGTATGGCTGACATGTAATATCTGTACATATATAATGTACACAATTCAGTGAGTTTGGGGGTAAGCATAAACCCATGATACCATCATCAACAAAAAGGCCAAAGATATAATCTATGTACCATCTCCCAAAGTTTTCTGTGAGGGAGTCTTGAATTAATTTAATATTTAACTGGGGCAGGAGTGTGCATTAAGCAGATTGACCTCAGTAACATCAGTGGGCCTCATCCAAGCAGTTGAAGACCTGAACAGACCAAAATGCCGGCCCTCTTCTAAATAAAAGGGTATTTCTCCAGCCTGCCTGCCTTTGATCAGGAACACTGATTTTTTTTTTTTTTTTTTCTGTCTTCAGACTTGAAGTGAAATGTTAAGACTCCCTGTGTTTTGAATCTACCCACTTTTGTTCTGGAACTAGATCATCAGCTCTTCTGAGTCTCCTGCTTACCAACTGCAGATCTTGGGACTTGCCAGTCTCATAATCATATGAACTAATTCTGTATAGTAAATTTCTTTATATACGTAAATACACACAGATATACAGACACATTTTACTGGTTCTATTTCTCTAGAGAATCCTGATAAAAACACCCGTTCTTCAAGGTGCTTTGCAAAACAGATTTAAAGACCCTCCAACTTACAATTAAACTTGCCTTATTTGGGCCTCCCCAGTGGCACAGCGTTCAGCACTGCGCTGTGGAGCTGTTGGCAGCGGCGACACGAGTTCGACGCCCGGCCGGGGAGAATCCCACATGGCACGGCAGACCTCTCCTGCCTTGCCCGCTGCTCCCCTCAGCAGTGTGTTTCTGATCTGCCTGTTCTGCTCCCCAATCTGTCTCTGGTGAACCCTCTCACCGCCCCACGCCTCTGGCCTGTACCCCTACTTGTATGTATAAATAAAAAATAAATCTTAAAAAAAAAATAAACTTGCCTTATTTAAGTAACTATGTCAGTAACTCCAACTGAAATAAAATACATAATTCTGGATGCATAAATTTTCCACTCTGAAGTAAATCATAGATTTTTCAGAATTTGACAGAGCTTTATTAAAGTTCAAATCTTCCACGTCACTTTACCCAGAACAGATTACTTCAAGTGAATGGTACCGACCATATGCAACCACATCAGGATTCTAAGAAAAGTTCAGCTTTGGGGGTGTGCAAAGCAAGAAACTGACTAAGGCTGGCTGTTGCTCTTACTTCAAGCACAAACTCTAGGAATTTCTCTCTTCTCCCTACCTCAACATAAAGTGGAGCGGTACATAGATCATAGATAGAGGGAGGGATGGAACAGTAGCTTGCTGGATGGATGAGTGGGTGGGTGGATCGGTGGATATAGCCAGATAAAACAATAATAGTATAAACATTTATCAGAAGCACCTTTCTTCATTTCCACATTAAGAAAGGAATGAAGATTAAAGTTGTTCTAGATTTTAGTCTCAAAGTGAAAAATCACACTTGTTAAAGACAAAGAACAACTTTTTTAAATCAATGCTTTCAGACTCCCGATAGGAAGGTCAACTTAAAATTACAAAATCTAGGTCATCTAATCTCTTCAACTCATAATTAGTAAGAAAGAAAAGTTTATAGATGTTAGCAAAGAGAACTTAAGGGAAAAGTCATTAGGACAGGCAAAATGGTTTCTGTAGATTTGAGGGTAAGAAACAGAAGGAAAACCACTTGAAAATGCTCTGTACATATACAAAATAAAGACTACAGTCACGAGTGGTCTTTGAAATATGTACCCATAGATACCTGTGGAATGTGTCATATAATTTTAATATCACTGTTTGAACTCAGAGAACATTCTATCACTCATTCTTATTGATACACAGACTCTCTATTTATTCATAATTAGTTATTAGGCATCTCCTGTCTTCCTTTTCCAAAACTCCCAACCTCTCATCACCAGCACTCACAACTCCAGCAGCCAATGTGGAGAATTACAAGGCTCTCTTTTATAGAATTCCTTTCAGATTTGCTCTCCTTGAAGAATTCTAAATTGCAAACATCTTCAACATCTCTTCCCCAATAAACACACACACGTACATATATGCACATGCATGTCTGCACACACACACACACAGATATGTTGTGAATAACTACAAAAACTTTAACCAACAGAAAGCATGTGAAATCTTAAATATTAATTAGTAGGTTATGAGGTATTTTGGAAAAAGGACAGTAGCAAGTATATTCTGTTCTCAACAAATACCACCCACCCACACACCACATCCTCCATCACACACACACATCCACACCCACGTTGTTAGAAGAATAGGGATTAGAACCTTACGAATTAATTTAGAGACTTTTCCTACTTCTAAAATGTTGCCAAACTTGTTTCTAAAATAACAAATCCATGTCTAAATCGGCACGGTTACTATGAAAGAAAAGATAGACTCTATTCAAAATTTTAAATATATTCCATTTTATCCTGATGTCTAACTAAAAGGCAGAACTGAATTATTCTCTCATCACCTATTGATCAATAATATAATCATCTATATTAATAATACTATCATCATAATCATCATTATTTAGAGGGACACAAAAGGAAGTATTATCTAGTTTACCCTCCTTTCCAGAACCATGGGAGTTAGTTTAAATACACACTCATAATGTTGGATTCTGTTCATTTTTCTCCCTATCCTATTAGCAAAATACTTTAGGTAGAACTAAATTCACTAATCATACTTAACCAACTATAAAGATTAAAAGGCGACAGTGAGTCTTCTTTTGGCTTCACTAGCGTGTATCTTTGGCTGTATAACAAAAGCACTCAAGCACTCAATTTTGCCATCATAACTCTTTAATAATGTGGCTTGTAGTATTGATTTCAGTAAACAGACCCTAGAGAGTCTAACAGATTTTAGAGATTTTATGAATGATAAGTAGACCCATTTGGTCATGTCTACAGAGTAATAAGTGTCTGAGTCAATTTCCTTTGCATGCAACATCTAGACTCTTAGTCTAATACAGTCTTTACTGGCCAAAGACAAGCTCCAGCTATAGCACCTATCACGATGGTCTTTCTGCAAGTAACCAGTGACTTTAAAAATATTCATGTATTTATTCAAAAATATCAATCATTTAAATCAGCATTAAGATGTGTTAAGTATAATGAGAAAATATAATGATGAGAGAAATGGTAAGATGAATGGACTGTGACTTTGAGTGGTTTAGATAGGTCTTACAGACATTTGAACAAAAACATGAAGGAGATGAGAGGTTTAGCTATCTTAAAGTTCAAGGAACATCATGGAAGTCATTTGCCTAGTCTAGCATGAGTTAAAGGCCAAGTAGTAGTAAGAAAGGAGGTCAAAAAGGCTAGGTGAGGAGTTGAGTATACAGATCACATAGGATCTTAGAGGACATTATAAAAGTTACACTTTGGGTAAAACAGGGGCAGAGAAGGCTACTACATGTTTTTGATTAGAGAAGTGATGTATTCTGATGTTCAAAGTTGTTACTCTTGCTGTTGCATTAAGAATGGTTTGGAGGTAGGTTTGGAGAAAGAATGAAAACAGGGAAATCTATTAGGAGGCTACTTATGCTGAAAAAAAAAAACACAATGATGACAGCACGAGGGACAGTGAGACATGATCTCTTCCTCAATGTATTTTTAAAGTAGAATCAAAGGATTTTCTGAGAGATTGTATATGGGAATTAGAAGAATTAGAATCATGAATAACATCACCTGGGTTGAAAAGCTGCATCAAAGAACAGTGCCAATCAAAATGAGAAAAACTGATGATGCAACAGGTTTCGAAGGAAAATGAGTTCAGATGTGGACAACTGAACTGGAGCTGGATATCTCTAAGAGTATCTCCAAGTAGGCAGTTCAATACGTATGTCTGAAGTGGGGGAGAGAGGTTCACATTGGAGCTGGAACAACTGTCACTGGGAGATCACCAAAGGAGCACATACAGAGACATTAATAAGACAAAGGACTGAGCCTTGAGATATTCCAAGATTAAGAGGTCAAAGAGAAAAGGAGAATCACCAAGAAGAAGTTATACAGAAATGATTCATGAGGTAGGAAGAAAACCAGGATGTCCTAGTGGCCAAACGAAAAACGTGCAGATGAAGAGAGTGGACAATTCTCAATGCTGGTGAGAATTCAATTAAGATGAGGAATGAGAATTAAGCAGTGAATTCAGTACCGTGAAGGTCTGGGGGGACTCTGACAAGCAGAAGTCAGGAGAAGTACAGAGAATGAAAGTGTAATTGGAATTGGACTGAGAGTGCGAATAACTGGAAACAGTGAAACTACTGAGTGTACATAACTCTTGTGAGGAGTCCCTGGAGGAGGATCACAAATCAACAGGTCTGTAGGGAAGCTCTTGTTGTATTTCCTTTTTTGTATTTTTATGAAACACAGTATTTTCTGTGATTTCTGTTGCAGGGAAGAGTAGTATCTTTGAGCAGTGAGAGAAATGACTGGTAAAGAAGTGCAAAATGGGCTTTAGGTAAGACGATAGGGAGGGACAAGACAAGGAGAAACATGAAAATGTGGGCAGAGGGTGTTAGTGGATAGATAAATGTCAGAATAGTAATCAAGGTAATATCCTGTCCCAGTTCTTCAACTATTCAGTGAAGTAAAAAGTTTCATAAGATGAGGGTAGGTTGGGAAAGGCAATGTTGGATATTTCAGGCAAGAAAAGGTCTGAAGTCATTTTCTAGAGAGTGGGTGAGTGAACTTACTACAAAAATATAGTTAGAGCACCTGACAGCATTAGGGAATGGTTAGGGCTCATGGACATGAGAGGGTCAAGAGAAACAAAGAGTTTATAAGAGAAGGATTATAATAATTTGCCACAAAATGAGGGCTGGGTAAAGAAGGAAAAGAGGCTATTGCAAAGTGAAGGCCAATGGGTAGGTGGTGAAATTCATCATGGATTATCGATCCTAGTGGGACTGATGAATTGTCAGCACTGGTGTGCTGACAGCACCAGGATAGAAAGAGGGTGCCCCTGAGATGCTGGAAGGGCAGGGGGTGCTGTGATCAGAGGCAGCATATTCACGTGGGCCTGAGCTGCTCAGGGAGTGCGCAGCATGAGGCCACTGGAAGAGACAGCACCACGGAATGACAGTGCAGGCCTTAAAAGTCTCAAGTATATTGAAAATATAATAATTATGGGTTGTAGTAAAGAGTTTCAAATAGACAGGAACTAAAATGATGGAATAACAGAGGAAGTATCTCTGGAGAGTGAAGAGAAAAAGAACAATGAGTGGTACTGACTAATACAATGAGTCAAAGGTGGACATTTTTAGAAAAGGAAGAGTAAGCCAGGTGTAAACCACAACTCTGAGGAGTAAGCAGGGCACCATACCCTTCCCAGGCCTGGTAGGGCTGTGGTAGTAAAAACAGGTACCATT
Organism: Scalopus aquaticus; assembly: GCA_004024925.1. NCBI lineage: Eukaryota > Metazoa > Chordata > Mammalia > Eulipotyphla > Talpidae > Scalopus > Scalopus aquaticus. Next base: position 110,856 of record PVIJ01003698.1, read on the forward strand.
TAGGGTGGCTACAGGGTCCTCTAGGGATGGCCAGGTTTCCATGAGAGCAAGGAGAAAGGAGAGTTTCAAGAAATGGCTAGGCTAGAGGGAATTTTGTTAATAATGGACTGTGATGTTCAAAGGGCAGAGAGAAAGCAGAGGAGGCCATAACAGGAGAGGCACAGGTGTTATGAGAATTAGAGTAAGGGACGTGAGAAGAGGAGAGGGAGTCAGGGTCCCAAAGGGGGCATGCCATGGTCGTCATGAGACACATTCATAGAGAACCTCCAAGCAGGCAGCATTATGAGGATGCTGGGACTACTGGGGGTGGGGAATGATGGAACAAGTATGCCTACACCATCGAATTTAATCCATCAATTTTTTTTTAAGAGGGTTCACCAGAGACAGAGTGGGGAGCAGAACAGGCAGATCAGAAACACACCGCTGAGGGGAGCAGCGGGCGAGGCAGGAGAGGTCTGCCGCACCATGTGGGATTCTCCCCGGCTGGGCGTCGAACTCGCATCGCATGTTGCCAGCAGCTCCACAGCGCAGCGCCCAACCGCCGCGCCACCAGGGAGGCCCCTAATCCATCAATTTTTACTTCAACCCCACAACCCCACTGTGAACTTCCTGTCAAGGTTACCAATGAGGCCCATGGTGAAATCCAATCCTTGCATTACATGGCTTCTCATAAGCATTTTATGGCATTGGATTTTACCCTCCCTCAGAATCTCCTCTTTGGCTTCAGCAATACCATTCTCCCAGGATTTCCACCTATCTTCCTAGTCACTGCTTCTCAGACTCCTTTATTGGCTTTCTCCTTTACCCTGACTGAACTGTCAGAGTTCTTCAGCTTCTTCTCTGATTAATTCTCAATGACTGTAACACTGTCCAAGCCACATTTTGCCTCTGAGCTCCACATCAATACACTCAGTTACCAACCTGAAAAAAAAAAACTGCTATAATTACATGACTCTCAAACAAGTCAAAAGTTCCAAGTCTAAATTAGAATTCTAGGTTTTCTCTCACCAACTGCAACCTTCTTCATTTCAGTGAGTACCATGACATTCACCCAATCACAGAAGTTAAACACAGGGCCATCCACCCTCCTGCCCCATCCCACGGTATGCTCCAGTACATAATTCCAGCCTACCCACACTGGCGCCCAAGTGCTTTCCTGGAACTTCTCTGCTACCTAATAAACCAAGTTTCGCCCCTCTCTCCACCTGTCTAGTCCATATACACTCATGCTTTCCTCAAATCTACACATCATATAGCACCAAAAATAAGCTTTTCAAACACAAACCAAACCACATGATCCCCTTGCTTAAAACAACTCTATTTGCAGCAGATGCAAATAGAGTTGAATTTAATTATAATCTGGGAATGGTAAAGGTCTCGTCATCATAGCATCATAAAACTTTCGCACCAAGAAGGACAACTTGGTGAGTTTGACTACTTTCAAAAACCAAAACTCTAGAGGGCAAAGTGTCAAGCTGGGAAACATATTTGTTGCTATCTTGCCAGGCATACTTTCCTTAATTATTAATTAATCATTTCACAAGGAATTTATACACATCAGTTATGAAAAGAATGACCCAGTAGAAAAAAATGATTAAAATGTAGGAACAATCACAAAAAATACAAACACAAAAACATTAGAAAATGTAAGAAAAGAAATTCAATCTCATTCACAACTGATAAAAAGTTATTTCAAATGACAATGAGGTACCATTTTCTACTAACCAATCAGGCAAAAATATTTCATGATATACAATTCTCAGGAGGGTGTAGGAAAGCAGGCACTGCCATATATTAGAGGGAACAGTTTTAAACTGGGGAGATCATTCTGAAAGAAATCACTATCTTTCAAAAATTTAAAAACACAGTTATGCTACTCAATAATTACACTTGAAAAAATGTCCCAAGGTTTAAAATCAAAGATGTTTCTGAAAGTATTGCTTGGTATAGCCAAAAAAAAAAAAAAAAAAAAGGAAAAGGAAAGCTGCAAAATTATCAATAGGTGAAAGTTTTTTAAATTATACTATAAAATTGAATATTATGAAGTTTTTTGTAAGGATATTTTGTGAGGGCCAATGTAATTAAGTGAAAAGGTAAATACAGAACAGATTTAAAATGATCACTTGTTTTGTAAGTATTTGTGTAAGATTTTGAAGAAAACACAAAAAGCTAGCACCGACTACCCCTGAGAAAAGGACAGGAACATCAAAATAAGAAAGAGAAACAGGAATGTGTATTTGTGTATTTACATGTGTAAAAGCAAAACTTTTTCATCAAAAATATTACTAGCCTCTCTGCACAGGAACATGATGAATCATTTAATTTTTGCACTTCTATGTATTAAAAAAATAACTAAATGTTTTATAGTTAAGAAAGAAATCTGGGCTTAGAAATGACAAGAAAAAATGTTTCAAAATATCTCCAATGGATTCCTAAAAAAACAAAAATGCAAAACCCATACAACCCAGCTATACCACCCCAAGGTATTTTCCCAAAGAATATGAATACTCTAATACAAAGAAATCTCTCCACTCTTGAAGCAGCATTATCCACCACTGCCGAGTTGTGCAGCCAACCTAAGCTCCTAATGATAGACGCATGGATAAAGAGATGTGCAATATATATTCCATGAATTATTACTTCAAAAAGATGAAGCAGTGTCTTTTGGGACAAAATGGATGGACCTTAGGGTGCTGATGCGAAGTAAAATTAGTCAGAAATTGAGACAGTTACCTCATGGTTTCACTCATTTATGAAATGTAAATAATCAAAGCAAATGAACTGGCAAAGCACAGCAAAATTAATTCTATGACTGTGAAAATATACTGGTTAACCAGAATCCCCAAATGAGGGGAGGGATAAGAGCAGAGGGGAAGGGAAGGGGTAGGTCAATGGCATAGGAGTGCTGGTGGAGGGTGAGTGAAACATTTGCATATATGGAGGCATGAAAATGTACCCCCAAAGATATATAGTTTTGTAAATGATGGACAAATTAATAAAACCTAAGGAAAAAATCTCCAGTCATCCCCCATTACTCTTGGAAAAGCAACCAGACGATTTACCGTTGTCTGAATCCTCAATCCTACATGAGGTTCCTGTCTGCCACCCTAGGTCACTTTTCTCTGCTTTTCACTGCATCCACACTGTAGTCTGATTTCTCAAAGATATGAAATAGTAGTGCCTAGTGCATCTGCCTCTTTCACCCAGAGATATTTCTCCTCTAACTATATGGCTAACAACTTACCCTTTCACCTTGGTTTAAATGTTACCTCCTCCAAAAATCTTTTCCCAGTTATGCTAAACATGCTTCCTCATCCCCAAATATTATCTCTGCTTGATTCTTTCATATACTCTGTAATTCTTCTGTTTATTCTTTTTCATGAATTTCTTTGAGGGGGGCCCTAGACCTTCTTCTACAGCATAAGCACCTAAGGACAGGGAACATGCTTCTTTTGTTCATTTTCAAGTTTCTCTCCAGTGCCTGGCACACAGTAGGTGTTTGACAGAGTGACCTTTCAGTTGATTATTCAAACAGGGACACTTCAGAGAATGAAAGGGAGAGAATAATAGCTCTTCCAAGGTCACAAGTATAAATAGGAGAGTACCAGATAACTTAGAAATATATTCAAACGATCAAAAAATATTTATTGAAAAATGCATGAATGACCACTGGTAACAAAAGGCTTAAATATCTCACTAGGAAAAAGAGATCGGCCAAAATAGACAAATATTAGAATATTATAATTAGAAATGAATACTAGAATTTGTTTGCAGAGGTTGTTTCCTGATCTCTTGCTCTCCTCCCTTTTGCTCTTCCTCTTCCTGTTCCATCAACCAGAGCGGCACCTCTCCACATTTCCTCTAGGGTTGACCTTAACATTTCATTTAACCACCTGACCTACTGGATCTGCCCAGAGCTCAGTTAAACAGGTTGCCAAGTTCCCTCTAAACTGTGATAACTAGATTAATGAGAATCAATCAATTTTACTTCCCATTTCCTGGCCAGAAAGGATTATAAGTCAGTAAAGTTTTAGTTATATAAGTACAATGATCAATCACTTTAGATAATTCAATCTCCACAATCCCTGGAAACACCATCCCTTCGTTGAGCTATTATACTCAGACATATGTGCATGCAAACACACATACTCACACACAGAATAAAAGGTGGCCTACAAAAGTGATATTTCTGAAACACCAAACATCTCAAGGAACAGACAAATGCCATCACAAAACCACAAGAAAACAGCAGGTGCTAGATGAACCCAAGTTCAAACCAGATTCAAACAATAACCATAGAATTATTTACCCTTTTCCATAGTGTCTTATCTTTCCAAATGAGGTCGGTATTATCTAACATGTGGGGGTTTGTGGAGATTAAGTGGAAATCAAATAGCAACTGGCCCAGCACTGGCATACGTTAGATGGTCAGGAAATGTTAGCTTCTTTCAGACCTGACCAACAGCCTGGCCTCCTCCAAGCCCAGCGTCACTTCCACTGGCCCTGTCAACCTAACATGAGCTCTCTGGTGCAAGGAGGGGAGAGGAGCTGGCGGCCTCAGAGGCAGCACCACAATGACTGGGCACTCTCCCTTGGACCAGGGAGCAGTCTTGGTGCTGCCCTTCCATGGACACTGACCTAGGAGAGCCTGTCTTAGTCACTGCAGCTTCCAGAAAGTGATGACCAACAAGTCAACCTGATACAGATACAGTTTTATTTGGTAACTTGACCCTAAAAAATAAGCAATTAAAAATATTTAGCTGTTTTATATGAAGTAGTATTTGTAAAAGAAACCCCTCCCTCATCTTGAGTTGATTTTAAATATCTTCCCTGAGAGTCTGGGATAGGGTAGAAATTGTCTGGATGCAGAAGAAATCATCCCAAACCCCTCTGGTTCTTCTCAGGCTGGGATAGTAATGAAAACTGCAGCAGGCAGTTTAGCAGAGAAGAGGGAATCAATTTAATAACACATATATGGAGAATTCACATGGTTGTAAATTCTAAAGTGTAATGGAGCAGAACAGGACTATTTATCGTGCATTTTGGGGCCTGGAGTATCAAGGATAGAGAAAGGAGACTTCACATGACGGACAAGGAGGGGTGACCTCATCTTTATTCTCAGATGTGATTCTTAGAGGAAATATATTTACTGATAAATGTAGAATTAGATGAGAACCTCAAACTACATCTCTCTAGATAATAAAAGGTAGGACTGTGATTTAGTACTTTCCCAATAAGAAATGAACCACATGCTTAGGATATGAGGATTTCTTCTTGAATAGGGAATGGAGAAGGAATTAAGCAACAGCAGAAGATTCTCCTCTTGGGGCCCTCATGGCTCTTCAAATCCTGAGGCTCCCAGGGCAAGGTAACCAGAGGTCTAACTTTGGACATATTGAGGAGAGCCTATCTGCCCCTTCTGGGGAGACTGACACCACACAATCAAAGATGAGAGCTATCGATAGTGGCTCATGGGTCAGAGGTGGGTTAAGGATCTCCAGGCTTCCAAAAAGCTAGCCTGGCCCTTTAATTTACCATCAAATTTAATTTGCCAGATTAAGACAACCTAAGGGAAGAAATTGCAAGCTGGTAAAATAACAGTTGTCACAACTCCTGTTTGCACAGGTGAACTAAATCACGTACTGTTGAGCCCTAGCCCAACATCCTGTCCAAACAACTTGGCCCACCACTCTGACCCTAAGGCGCCATGCTAGAGAGAGAGCATTAGGTCCTGATTAGTGATTATCTTACAGTTTCCTGGAGGGAGAGGCAGAGAGCCTGCATGGGTAGTTGGAATGCAACCCATATACACACACCCAGGCATAGCCCAACTCAGAACAAACAATAACACCACTCCCTTCCAGTCCTCTTGCAGATTTACCCTTTAAGTGTCTCCTCCTAATCCCCTTCAAGGAATAAGCTGAATTCTCCTTTCCAGCACTGGCTCCCTCATGCATGAATCTCTAATAAGTCTTGTGTTGGTTCAACTACACTTGTGCTTTCCAGTGAATTCTTTTGGGTTGGGATCTGTAAGAGACTGAAGGCACTATCCTTTTTTTATTGTTATTTATATTTTTTACATTGTGTATTCTCTTTGGGTAACCGACGACCGATTCACCCATGACCCATTACCATCATGCTTTGTGCCCTTTTCTTCCCCATTTTGAGCCCTTTTCCTCCCCCTCCCTTGCTGGGTTGTCTCTCTCTTGTTTGGTGCCGCTATATTCCTGTTATAAGGGAAACCATTCAATATTTTTCTCTTTCTTTCTGGCTTATTTCGCTGAGCATGATCCCTTCTAGTTCCATCCAGGTTGCTAAAAATTGCATGTGTTTATCATTTTTGAATGCTGAGTAGTTTTCCATTGTGCATATGTAACACATCTTGATCCAATCATCTATTTTTGGATATCTGGGTTGTTTCCATACCTTTGCTATTGTGAACAGTGCCGCAATGAACATACGGGTGCATGTATCCTTTTGGATTAGTGTTTTGTGTCCTTTGGGTAGATTCCCAAAAGTGGTATTGCCAGGTCATATGGAAGCTCCATTTTCAGCAGTTTGAGGAATTGCCATGCAGTTTTCAATAGTGGTTGGACCAATTTGCATTTCCACCAGCAGGGTAGAAGAGTTCCTTTATCTCCACATCCTCACCAGCATTCATTGTTGCCAGTATTTTTGATGTGCGCCATTCTCACTGGTGTGAGGTGGTATCTCATCATGGTTTTGACTTACACTTCCCTGATTATAAATGTTGTTGAACATTTTTTCATATACCTGTTGGCCATTTGCTTTTCTTCTTTGGAGAAGTTTCTTTTTAGCTCTTCTGCCCATTTTTTGATTGGATTGTTGACTTTCTTTTTGTTGAGTTGTGTGAGCCCCTGTTATCAGTCCTTTATCAGTTGTATTGTGTGCAAAGATTTTCTCCCAATTAGTGGGGTGCCTGTTTGTTTTGGCAAGATTCAAACTTTAGCATTAACTCCCTTGTGGAGTACTAAATTTTACAGCCTTTGGGGACCTGGAGATTGTAGTAAGAGTCCCTGCAGGTGAATCCCAATCTGAGTGACTGCCTCAGGAGTTTTAGGAAAATTGTGAGTCCTATTGGCATGAGGATATGCAAACATGACTCATGCAGGAAATGGAAAATTCAGGTGCTAAGGTTTCTCAGTGAAGTGACGTGGGGCAGGAAGTCAACCTTGCTCCCAATGAGTAAACTTGTGAGAGTTGCGGGCTCTATGAGCTTTTTCCTAAGACCCTAGTCTTGAATGAGATTTGGTTTTGTATCCTTTATTTTTTTTTATTATTATTTTTTAATATATTTTTTTATTGTTATTTATATCTTTTACATTTTGTATTCCCCTTGGGTAACCCACCATCAATTCACCCGTGATCCATCTCTGTGGTCCCTTGTGTTCTTTTCTACTCCATTTTGTGCCCTTATCCTTCCCCCCTAACCCCCCAAGTGTCACGCTCCTATTTGGTTTCCCTATAGTCCTGTTATAAGTGAAACCATTCAATATTTTTCTCTTTCTTTCTGGCTTGTTTCACTGAGTATGATCCCCTCTAATTCCATCCATGTCACTGCAAATTGCATGTGTTTATCTTCTTTGAATGCTAAAGAGTATTCCATTGTGTACATGTACCACATCTTCTTGATCCAGTCATCTATTTTTGGACATCTGGGTTGCTTCCATACCTTTGCTATTGTGAACAGTGCCACAATGAACATACGGGTGCATGTATCCTTTTGGATTAGTGTTTTTGTGTCCTTTGGGTAGATTCCCAAAAGTGGTATTGCTGGGGCATATGGAAGCTCCATGTTGAGCAGTTTGAGGAATCACCATACTCTTTCCATAGTGGTTGGACCAGTTCACATTCCCACCAGCAGTGTAGAAGAGTTCCTTTTTCTCCACATCCTTTCCAGCATTTGTTGTTGCCTGTATTTTTAATGTGTGCCATCCTCACAGGTGTGAGGTGGTATCTCATGGTGGTTTTGATTTGCATTTCCTTGATTACAAGTGATGTTGAGCATTTTTTCATGTATCTGTTGGCCATTTGCTTTTCTTCTTTGGAGAAGTGCCCTTTTAGCTCTTCTGCCCATTTTTTGACTGGATTGTTACCTTTTTTTTGTTGAGTTGTGTGAGTTCCTTGTAAATATTTGTTATCAGTCCTTTATCAGATGTATTGTGTGCAAAGATCTTTTCCCAGTTGGTAGGGTGTCTGTTAGTTTTGGTTAATGTTTCTTTTGCTGTACAGAAGCTTTTTATTTTGATGTAATCCCACCTGTTTATCTTGTCCTTCACTTCCTTCACTTTGGGTGATATGTCATTAAAGATTTTGCTGAGATGTATATCGTGTAGAGTTTTGCCTATATTTTCTTCTATAAATTTCATGGTTTCAGGTCTTACGTCTAGGTGAATTTCACTCCCTGATTTCAAACTACACTACAAAGCCATAATAACTAAAACAGCATGGTACTGGAACAAAAACAGACACAAAGACCAATGGAACCGAATAGAATACCCAGAATTAAAGCCGCAAATATATGAACAACTAATCTTTGACAAAGGAGCAAAGAAAATGCAGTGGAACAAGGACAGTTTATTCAATAAATGGTGCTGGGAAAACTGGACAGCCACATGCAAAAAAATGAAGCTAGACTACTGCTTCGCACCCCGCACAAAAACCAACTCAAAATGGTTTTGTATCCTTTAAAAGATAGTGCCTGCATGAAGGGATTCACCTGCAGGGACTCTTACTACAACCTCTGGGCCATCAAAGGCTATAAAATTTAACACTCCACAAGGGAGTTAATGCTAAAGTTTGAATCTTGCCAAATGTACTTGCAACTTCACCTAATTTTTTTCAGTGCAAAATGTGAATGTAATTAGTAATCAGTATTTAAAGTTCTCTTTGTCTATGTAAAGCTCCACCTCAAAATATTTTAGTATCTGTTCCTTTCTTCAGCAGTGTTAAATGAAGCAATGGAAATTCTGCCTTACACACAATGCTTTAAAAAAATAATAAATCCCAGAAGGATATAATTAGTTATATTAAATTTCATGCATTGTAACTGCTTTTATAATGGGAAATAATTACAAAAATGCTCACTGATATTTTTGACTAACCAAACAGAATAGACTAAAGCCTGTATGTAAGTGCATATAATATGAGTGAGTGATTTGCATATTCAGATTCCTAACAACTTCCTCCTTTGTGACAAAAAATTAACAATAGCAAGAGGCTAAGTGAGGTGTAGGAGGCATTTTATTTTACCTTAGAATTGGCAGAGCTGTGTCAGATCACCTGAGCCAATGGTTATCTGTGTGCCTTCTGTTAAGCCCTGGCTGCACTGACATTTCCAATGCTCCACTGGGTCTCTCTTGAAGTACACCTTTCCTTTCCTTTCAATCCCATTCACATGGTGGTTGAGAAGCCTTGGTCTCCAGCCATGAGGACCTCCCCAAGGAACAAATAATCTAAGAGAATGAGAGCAGCCAAGACAGACGTGTGTCTATTTATTACCTAATCTCAGTGACATATCCCATTGCTTCTGCTCCACTGGTCATAATAAATCACTCAGTCCAGCCCACACTTGCTGGAGGAAATGATACTGAGTGTGAACACCAGGAGGTGGGGAGGACTGGAGGCTCCCCACCACACAGTCACTGACATACATTCATGTCTGTACTGTCAAAGTAGCTGCGTTGTTGAGGTCCTGGACCGGCAGCACAAAGCTACTTAGTGAGAAACTGGAAACAGATCCCTCACCTTGTAGGCGAGCTCACACCTAGCAGGCCCATTACATTGCTTCAGACTATGTTTACAGCCAGTACATGGTGAAGTGAAATTTTAGGATGTGCCTTCATGGGAAAAGAAAGTGAAGAGCATGATCTAAAAGCTCCACTGCCACAGGTGTAACTGTCCAAATTCTACCCATAGCGTGACCCGGATGCAGGGCAGTTAGAACCCTGTGCATTTAATGGTACTTACAAATTTTCCAACCTAAACATGAATATTTCCATAAACATTAGTTCAGTCCTTCAGAAGGCTTTTCGTACCACCATGCAATACACCAATATATTCAATTTAGAGATGTTACCCTTGGAGTATGCTCAATGTTTCTCTTGTGACCTGATGGAGTGAATGTGGACAACATGGCCAAATCTGTAAAAACGGTGTCATTTGAGCACTGAAGATATAAAGCTATTCATGTTAGCATCCTACTGAGATCTTGGTTAGTAGATTTTGAAAACAATTCATAAGCATATAATGACTTTTTATTTTATGTCTGGCAAACTAGAAATATTTAAATATCACTACCACCCAAAGACTACCAACAAAAGAAACACACTGTTAATCTGTACACTAAGTATCTTTGCTTCAAATGCCAGGAAAGATGTATTACTCTTATTCTTGAGAAATAACCTATTGCAGCCATAGAGACAAACTAGAAAACCACAATTTTCAAACTATTTAATGGAGTCCTGGGATTCCTTAGAGATGCTACCAAGGACCAAGACCCACGGGGAAGCCAGCTAGTCAAGGCTAAGATCTCTCCCCAACTGGGCTCCCATTTCAACCAAGGCAACTCAGCTTTGATCTGTTTCACACATCTGTTTTAGTTTCACATGCCATGTAAAATTACTAATGTTCAGATTGGCTAGTATATAAGATGTATAATTTTGAACATCGTAGGTAAGAATGCAAATCATTACAATAATTCTAGAGGGTAGTTTGACATAATCTACCAACATTTAAATCTGATTTTTTTTTCATTTTGGCAGATTTTAATGAAAGTTGCATATAAGATGACTTTATTCCTACATCTTCTCAATTATTTCTTCTTTGTATTTGTCCTTTTCCTTTCCTACTTGGTGAGATTTGGCTTTGTGTTCCAGGATCTTTATATGGGCTTTAATCCAGTTTTAGTCTAGTGATACCCACCCTCCTGGGGTGAAGCCCACAACAGCAGTAGTGCCATTCACCTTCTCCCGCTGCACTCGTTCAAGGTAGATGAAATATTTCTTCCCGTAAACCTGGACTACCTTGGGGCCTACCTGGTGGCGCTACAAGTTAAGTCTCAGCCTATAAAGCTATCTGCAGCCACTGCAGCACAAGTTCGATCCCCAGCCAGGGAGCTTCCCACATGGCACAGCAGACCTCTCCTGCCTTGCCCACTAATCCCCTCAGCAGTGTATTTCGGTCAATCTGCCTGTTCTGCTCTCCACTCTGTCTCTGGTGAATCCTCTCACCTCCCCCCACCTCTGGCCTACACCCCAGCTTGTATGCATAAATAAATAAATCTTCAAAAAAAAAAAACAAAAACAAAACCTGGACTACCTTGCCAAATTACTGCCCTCTGCAGGGTCTTCATACTTCACCATCCTCCTGGGTGGGCATGGATCAAACACTGTACTTCTGTCTCAGTTCTTTTGAAAGAGGGGAAGATATAATCTTCCTATGAATGTGGCACATGCCCTGAAATGACCTTGATAGTTCTTGCTCCAGTCAGAAGTCACAAAGCAAATGAACTTCATTTTGGCCAATGGAGCTTCAGCAATGGCTCAAAAGGAAAGAGACCCACATGCTACTTCTGGTTCTCTGAATATTTTTTTTGTTCCCAAGATTCTATATTTAAAAGGCTATAATGGGCTAACAGCTAATAGTGGTGCAGCATAAACTCAAACACACATTTCCTAGGAGAGTGAACACTCTGAATGATAGAGCCTGTGACTGAATTTGTGAATCAAACTACTATTTCACTGTTTTACAACACAATGACATGGAGATACTTACAAAATTTGAAAGGAAGACCACATGTAGTACACTGCTTATCATTCATGGGACAGTGACTTCTTTTGGTAAAAGGACCATAGTTTGTGTTATTATATTCAGTAGCAAGACCACAGTCTGGCACAAAGTACTAAAAATATGTTTGCTGAATAAATTTTTAAATACTGAATAATATGTAAATATGGTAAAAGAGCAACTATATACACCTCAATAAAAAGGAGTAATTACTGTCTTTACTAAACAGTACAGATATGCTCCTTTAGAAAAACCAAATAGCCAGTGACTTGTTAGACTGTTACATTCTCTCTAACCCATTTTCTACTCAGATACACACATAAACAGTCATGAAGAGCAGTAAATTTAACAGACTTCTTCAAGACCATGGAAAGAATTGTAATTTATATACCTATGTCAGAAGCAACTTTAAAAGTATGTTCATTGTCAGGAGGGTGAGAACTATTTCTCTGACATCTCCAGGAAATGAAAAAATATGTACAGTTCATTTTATGTTGTCAGTTAGACATCAAGTCACCAAAACTATAATTGTCCTCAGTGTCTGAACGAATAGTCTAGAGGGTAAGTTTGCCTGATCTGGAACATAATTTTCCTCAACACACTCTGTCACTCCATAAATATTTTCATACTTAGTAGACAAGATACAGAAATACGACTTTCTATCGCAGACCCAGAGAAATAAAATGCATACTATAATGCTATCTATGCTGCACTTCTACCAAGAAGTGAAATATAGGTTTAATATTCCAATGTTATCTCAACAGGGTAGGGAATTTATCGAGTTACTTGTTATATCCAATAGCTAGTATGGTATTTGACACATGGTAAATAGCAACAAATATCTGTTGTTGGACAGTGACCCCAACATTTTTATCCATACTCTACTCAACATCATCTGTCCTTTCTTCTCTAATCCTGACAAATGGCTTTACTCAAGTTAATTTACATGTTATAAAATTCATTTGCATGGAAGAATTTATATCTAACACTGGATAGGCTATATCTCTGAGATTCCTATTACTTGCAAAGCTCCCTCTAAGAGGCCACTGCTGGGAGTCTGCTTCTTAGCTACTTTCACTTAAGTTACCAAGCTACTGCCACATCACTACTCAAAACAGCAATTAGCTGTTTCAACAAGAAATGAACTCCAGACTCAAAGGCAGCCAGTCTACAGATGTCCTGTGGCCCATGAGGTGAATAATAAGGAAAATCCTGCCCAAGAGGAAAGATAGTTACCAACTGTAGACTTCTTTGAGAGTTTGAATTTAAGATATGGTGAACTGAAGACTTAGCAGCTACATCTGAAATACACACAGAAACAGTGTGAGAAGCTGGTACAACACTAACAGAGAGAACACAGAAACCCGACTGTGAGGGATCCCTACAATGAAAGTCTGCTCCAGATCTGAGAATGTACTTCAACCCCACTCTATGAAGGAGTCCATGAGTCTAGTCAGCAACTGAGGTACACTTTTTACCAGTGATCACTGGTTAGCTGGTGCTGCAACCAGACTCCTGAGGCATCCTAGCAACAGCTGATGTTGACCCTGGCTTTGTACAAAGTCATTGTCCACTCAGTCTCACCATTACATCATATAGGTACCAGAGGCTGTTCTAATTGCCTCTGGTGGCTAGAAAGACTGGGGGATTGGTGACTGATTTTCCCCTAAGTCACTGCCAAACAATTCTGCTCCTAGTAAAAATGATTGTAGCATTACCTTACATTTATTGAGCATTTTTCTTTACCCAATCCAACTTTTATGGATTGAATTTTTCCAGATAACCCAATAAAATGACTTGTAATAACTGCCTTTTTTTTTACAAGTGGACTAATAAGTCTTCAAAAATATTAAGCAACCTGCCCAAAGAACTTAGTCACTAAACAAAGACAAGATTCAAGACACAACTTCCAGACGCTTGGTCCAGAACAGTTAGCCACTAAGAATAGGGCCTTGAATTTATTTCAAGTGGTATGGATTTGACCCCTACACCTCCCAAGAAGAGCTGAGATTAAGAATAACCCTAGAGACTAGACGCCCCCAAAACATGGCAGTGAACAGATGCTAGGATCAGGCTCTCCCACAAAAAATCGATTTATGGAGAAAAATATCCCTAACTTTGAGAGCTGACCTGAAGAGAACTGGATACCCTAGGCAATACAATCAACCCCAGGGGTGCTTTAGACTTAAAAACAAACCAAAGAGTCGGAGCAAAGAGAAGAGAAAAAAACATCGGACTCCACACAAAGGAGCAGCAGAAAGGAGAGGTGGGCGAACCGGATTCCCCTGAGAGCCACTGAATACAAGGTTAGAAACTGCGGTGAGGTCGGAGGGCTCCGGCCAGCCAACTGGGAGTGCGACCCCCACCCCCCCACCCCATAACCCCCCACTCTTCCCTGCTTGGCAGCCCTGAGGAGCAGGAAAGCGGGAGGGTCACTGCGTCCCATCCCCCACCGGGGGCTAGGTAACATCTTAAAGGGGAGAAAGTCCAAGCAAGAAACATCCCCCACTGGTTGCTAGGTGATAAATTAGCCAGAAAAACTGGTTAGGCAGGAAAACCTCCTGCGGAGACCACCTCAAACATTCTGGGGTTTAGAATGCAAATTGATCCCAAGCTGATGGGAGGGGTGGCATTTAAGGACTATTGACTGACAATCCCCAAAACCCCTCCCATACCTGTTGCTGAAACTATCTCTTGCTGAAACTATCTCTGACCACACACTCCCCTGCAAAGTGTCAGCATCTTGGCACCCGGAGGGTGGCAAAAAACAAACAAACAAAAAAGGCCTCAGCAGGTGATGAACACGGCCCAGCACATGCCAAACCCCAACTTCTAGGTGGCCAAACAATGGCACCCTAGAAACTAGGGGAGGTGAAACGCTGATCAACAGTCACCCACAGCCTCCATCCCTGCCCCCCTTCGTGGAGTAGCAGGCCCCAAGCAGCAGAAAAGAAACTAAGACCAGGAACTCCCAACCCCTCCCCACCAGACATAACCCCAGGGGCAGGAATAGCCCCAGGCAAACATTGGAGGAAAGGGGAAAAAACGGGGTAGGGAAAAAGAATAGAAAGACTCCGAGCAAGGACTAATGAGAGCAGCAACAGCAAGACAACAACATCTGTCACTGGAAAGGAGGGGCTGAACCCCAGCAGGGGACCCAACCAGAAACCCCAGAACCTAAGAGCAAAAGATCTATAGAACTCCAAATTCACACCTCCCCAATACTTTATTTTTTATTATTATTATTTTTATTTTTTACTATTTTATTATTATTATTATTATTTTTTTACTTTTAACCTACCTTTTTCTCTTGGTCCTTCATTCCTACTTTTCTTCATCTTCATTCCCCTTTTATTTCCTCTCCCTGTCTTTTTTTTTTTTCCTTTCTCTCTTTTCTCTTTTCTTTCTTTTTTACTACAAACCACCCCTTCATCTTCCCTAATTCAACTCGGAACTGGAAACACACTGGAGACATGCCACGAGAAACACTCAAATTCAACAAAGAAAAATAAGAAAATCCAGAAGATACCCAGTCACAGCCAAGGCAACTCAGACACTAGGGAACCACAAACACTCCTGAGCAAGTAAAACCAGGAGTCATGCGCACCCACAACAGTGGAAAGCTATGAACAGAGCAAAGCAAAACACCAACAACGGAAAAGAAAAAAGTCAAAAATGACCCTCAAAACAATACACCACAAAAAGAAAATCCCTCTCCAGAACGAATTAATATGGACATAGAAGGTTATATCCACCTAACAGATAAAGACTTCAAAATAGCCATCACAAAAAAATTGATAGAACTAAATGAAAAGAACAAAGAACTGAGGAACGAGAATGAATCCGTAAAGAAGAAATTGAAGGAAATGGAAGATTTAAAATCATTAGTAGAGGAGCTAAAGAAATCCAGGGAAAGCCAGACAAGTGAATTAAAAGACATGCAGGGAAGAATAAGCACTCTGGAAGATAAAGATAATACCAGAATCAAGGCAGAAAAGGAAAACGAAAAACAAAGGAAAAAGAATGAGGAAAGCTTTGAGAACTATCTGACACCATGAAAAAAGGAAACATCAGAATCATAGGAATCACAGAAGGAGAAGAGAGAGACAAAAGAATGGAGAAACTTCTCAAGGAGATAATTGAAGAGAACTTCCCAAACATGAAAAAGGAAACAAAAATTGACATACAGGAAGCCAGATGATCTCTATATTATTACAACAAAACAAAACAAACAAAAAAAAAAAACAGCAAGACATATACTAGTAAAACTATCGAGAATTCAAGACAAGGAATATATATTGAAAATGACGAGGGCAAAGAAACAACTAACTTATAAAGTAAAGCCAATCAGGCTGACATCAGATTTCTCTGAAGAAACACTACAGGCAAGAAGAGATTGGAGGGACATATATAACACACTACATGCCAACAAATGTCAACCAAGAATACTCTACCCTGCAAAGCTCTCATTCCTCCATGAAGAAAAAATATGGAACTTCTCCGACAAACAGAAACTACAGAAATTCATCAGTACCAAACCCCCACTCCAAAGAATACTAGAAGAAGTCATGAAGACAAAACCAACAGAAGAAAGACCAGGAAACACAGAATAAGGTAAGAATTAGAACCACAAAAGGGTAAACAAATAAACAAAAAAATATGAATGACAGTATATCAATATTAACTCTAAATGTAAATAGACTAAACACACCAATTAAAAGACACATCATAGCAGGATGGATCAAAAAACAGAACCCAACCTTCTGTTGTCTACAAGAAACACATTTAATTGCGAAAGATAAACAGAGATAAAGTAGTTAAAGGAAGGAAA
Source organism: Scalopus aquaticus (assembly GCA_004024925.1). NCBI lineage: Eukaryota > Metazoa > Chordata > Mammalia > Eulipotyphla > Talpidae > Scalopus > Scalopus aquaticus. The sequence continues at coordinate 127,495 of PVIJ01003698.1, forward strand.
ACAATCCTACAAGAAAATGGACCAAGAAAGAAGGCAGGAACAGCTATACTTATATCAGATAAAATAGACTTCAAACTTAAGGTAAAAAAAGACAAAGCTGGTCACTACATCATGATAAAGGGGACAATAAAACAGGAGGATATAACAATCATAAACATATACTCCCCAAATGAAGTATACTCCCCAAATATATCAGATAATTATTATCATACCTGAAAACAGACATTAAAGAAAATACATACATAGCAGGAGACTTCAACACCTCACTTTCTCTATTGGACAGATCAAGAAGACAAAAAGGACAAGGTGATTAAAGCTCTAAATAAGGACCTAGACCACAAGGGATTAACAGATATCTATCGATCACTTCACCCCCGAAAAATTGAATACATATTTTCTCAAGTGCGCACGGAACATACTCCAGGATCGATCACATATTAGGCCACAAAACAAACCTCAACAGATATACTAAGATCAAAATCGTACCAGCCTTCTTCTCTGATCATAAAGGAGTCAAACTGGATATAAATCCTAAAAAGGAAAAAAGAAACCTCCTTACCTCATAGAGACTGAAACCCACATTACTGGAAAACCAATGGATCAACGAAGAGATCAAAGAAAAAATTAAAAAATATCTAGAACTGAATGACAATGAGGACACAACTTTTCCAGAACGTCTGGGACACAGCAAAAGCAGTAATAAGAGGAAAATATATAGTATTACAAGCTCACATCAAGAAACAAGAAACAACCCAAAGAAATAATTTAATCTCACATCTCAAAGAACTAGAAAATGAACAACGAAAAAACCCAAAAGACAGTTTAAGAAAGGAAATAATAAAAATCAAAGGAGAAATAAATGAAATGGAAATAAAAAAAAAATCCAGAAGATTAACGAAATCAAAAGCTGGTTCTTTGAAAAAATAAACAAAATAGACAAACCACTAGCCAGGCTAACAAAGAAAAAACGAGAAAAAACACAAATAAATAGGATCATAAATGAAAAAGGAGAAATCACAATGGACACAGCAAAAATAAAAAAATAATAATCAGAGATTACTATGAACAGCTATACGGAAACAAGTATAACAAACTAGAGGATATGGACAAATTCCTAAAACTATACAATCACCCAAAACTAGACAAAGAAGATATAGAAAACCTAAACTGACCAATCACAAGCAGTGAAATTGAAACAGTAATTAAAAACCTCCCCAGAAACAAAGGCCCAGGACCACATGGTTTCACAAATGAATTCTATCAAACATTCAAAAACGAAATAGTCCCTATATTACACAAACTCTTTCAAAAAATCGAGAAGGAAGGAGTACTACCATACACATTCTATGAAGCAAATATTACTCTAATACCAAAACCAGACAATGACAATACAAAAAAAGAAAACTACAGACCAATCTCCCTAATGAATACTGATGCAAAAATATTCAACAAAATCTTGGCCAACAGGATCCAACAATGCATCCATAAGATAATACACCACGACCAAGTGGGATTTATTCCAGGGACACAAGGACGGTTCAACATCCGAAAATCAATTAATGTAATCCAACACATCAACAAAAAGAAAAATAAAGACCATATGATCATATCAATAGATGCTGAGAAAGCATTTGACAAAGTGCAACACCCATTTATGATAAAAGCCCTTGAAATCGTTGGGATAGAAGGAACATACCTCAACATAATAAAAGCCATATATGACAAACCCACGGCCAATATCATCCTCAACAGTGAGAAGCTGAAGGCCTTTCCCCTAAGATCAGGAACAAGGCAAGGATGTCCACTCTCACCATTACTTTTCAATATAATACTGCAAATCCTGGCCAGAGCAATTAGACAAGAGAAAGATATTCAAGGGATCCAAATAGGAAAAGAAGAAATTAAACTGTCTCTATTTGCACACGATATGATAATATATATACAAAACCCTAAAAACTCCATAGAAAAACTACTCAAAATAATAGACCAGTTCAGTACAGTAGCAGGATACAAAATCAATGCACAAAAATCAGTAGCCTTCCTATATGTAAATACCCTGTCTGAAGAAGAAGAAATTAAGAAATTCATCCCCTTCAAAATCGAAACCAAAAAATTCAAATATCTGGGAATAAATCTAACAAAAGACATAAAGGACTTATACAAAGAAAACTACAAAACTCTGTTGAAACAAATAGAAGAAGACACAAGAAGATGGAAAGGCATCCCCTGCTCATGGATTGAAAGGAGTAACATTATCAAAATGGCAATCCTACCAAAAGCAATTTACAGATTCAATGCTATTCCAATAAAAATCTCAATGACATTCTTCAAAGAAATAGATGGACTACTGATGAAATTCATATGGAACCACAAAAAACCTCGCATAGCTAAAGCCCTCCTAACTAAAAAGAAAGAAAACGGAGGAATTTCACTCCCTGATTTCAAA
>PVIJ01003699.1:0-105994 GCA_004024925.1 Scalopus aquaticus
GGAGGGAGGGAAGGAAAAGCGCACAAAATGGAATAGAAAAGAACACAAGGGACCATGGAGATGGATCACGGGTGAATTGGTGGTGGGCTACCCAAGGGGAATACAAAATGTAAAAGACATAAATAACAATAAAAATATATATTTATAAAAAAAAAAACAAAGCTTGTGGAGTGGGAGATGAAGATAAGTAGGAGAGGGAGAACAGATCGATCAAGCAGATGAACCAAAGTATCCTGAGGTTGAGATAAGTTTCAGGGCACGGGGATTTCACAGCTTCTGTTGGGAAGGGAAGAAACCAGTAAAAACGAATGGAAACAGTGATATTGTTGCTGGGACACGGTGCACTATTGAACTGGCTTTTCCCTAGGGAATCATTCTTCTATCTGTGAAGGAAAAAGTGAAGTTGAGTCTGAGGAGGCAGGGTGATATAAAGGACTTGAGAGTAAGGAAGGCTTAAATCCTGCTTATAGAATGGAAGAAAAGGGAGACAACTATGGCCCAAGGCCCAACAGAAGGAGACTGATTTTTACTGGCTCCTGGCTGGATGGTTGTGAGTGGTCTATGTTGTTGGATTAGCACCTCTGCTATTTATGTGGAGAAGGTGGATGTTTAGCTTAATCCTTGTCTTCCCTTCTCCCTTTCCTTCTATTCTTGCCTTGAATAATAAGAGTATTTCCTCTAAGCAATCCAAAGTGAGTTCCACAACAGTTATATAGCATATTGTTTGAGGATGGTCTTTCATACCGTCGATATAAGAATTAGACTTTGCAAAATGGAGAAATTTTTGCCCCCTGGCTGACCAAAGTGTCACGAGGCGCTGGCCAGGGATCGTTGGTGATCGAGACCTGGCACACAGCTGGGGCATGTGGATGAGCTCCTGGTGGAAGGTGACTGGGATGGAACAGCTATAAATGTTTGGGTTGCACACTGAGAGCTGTGAATCTGAATCAAGAGAATAAAAGATTGGGAATTAAGACAAAAATAGAAATCCTTTTAAATTATATAGATCTTGTAATTAATTAGAACAAACAAACAAAATAAAAAGCATTATTCTCTTTTTTAAGTCCATAATGGACAAATAACTTTGGTTAAAATAGCTGATACCTATTGAACACTTTCTGCCTTCCAGACATTTTTCTGTGGATTCACATAAATTATAAATTATAATTTAATCCTCATAGCAACCATATAATTTGGCAAGTTCTTCTTTTATCAATTTCTTCACCTACAGATGAGTTATGGAGAATTTGCATCACATGTCCAAGGTTATAAAACTTGACATTCAAACTCAGGCAATCTTGGAATGAGGTCATGTTTTCTCTCCCATATGTACATATACAAAAGTAGAAAACTATCTTGTGTCAATAATCCAGCGCCAAAAAACGATCAGCTCACCAGCATGTCCATCAAATCTCTATGCTGTTCATCCCTCTAATCACTACATGAACTCGGCTGGTTAGGCAAGAGCTTCTCTTGGGCAGGAGGCATGGTAATCCTTGACATAAGATGAAAACATTTTCTAAACCTCCTATATCTAGAGGCAAGTCATTCTTCACTTCTATTTAGCAGTCTCCTTGGGACCAAGTAATTGGTAAAATAATATTGCTACCTCTCCTCCCCTACTATACTTTCTAAATCCCAGGGGATTTTTGGTCATTTGAGCTGAAGATTTTAAAGAAAGATCACTTGGCTCGGAGGTGTCAGGTTGGTGGCCTATAGGCAACATGTGGTCTGCACAAATTTTAAAAAAAATAAGATTAAGACCATATTTAAAAATCAGGATCTCTTCCTCTCTGTCGCCATGTGACTCTGTATCTCTCTCTCTTCCACACACAACCCTACTCTGGGTTTACGGTTTTTCTTGAAAAATATGGAGATGTGTAGCCATCAAGTCTGCATTCCTGCAGAGCTACAGCATGGTGGAGTTGAGACCTCTAAGGGAAGCTATGGGGGGTCAGCGCCTTACTGTGTCACCCTTCCCACTGCCCAAGACATGTCTATCTGTCTCACCTATTTGTTACCAGCCTGGCCCCTTTAGACATTCGAAACTCCTGTCCCTGATTAAATTCAAAGATTTCAATGAAGGATCAGTAAATCAGGGTTTACTAAGTGGCCCAAGGTCTCACTACGGCAAAGTCAGTATTAGAATCTAGGTATCAGAGGATCTGTGAATAGAAAAACAAATGAAATAAAGAATTTATTGGTATATTTCCAGTTTCCTTCTTCAACATTGCTCTCTCTCTCTCATACATTTTAGTGTTACCTATTTTTTCATACTGATTGTACTTGAAAGTTATGCAGATGCCAGCTTGTCCATTTCGTCTCCCTGTGGGTGGATAATCATAGCCTTCTTCAGGAATTGGAGGAAACCCGGGAATAGAATGAATCAGCCAGAACCCCTGTACTCTGTTCCACAGCAGAAAACCTACCAAAGATATAGTTAATATAGATAAATTAGAAGAACAAAGCTTTTTTAAAATAAAAAGCTTTTTGCATTTTTTTAAATAAAAAATACAAAGCTGCAACATTCAACCCATTTATATACTTCAGGCTAATGTTTTATTAGGCTGGTAATCAAGGGATCATGCTCACACTTCAAAGATTTCAAAACCAAGTTGGGCACACATCACAGTGCCCATTACGGATAACGGTCACCCCAGAATGGGAGCCGGGGCAGCCACCCTGCAAAGAGTTGAGAGGAATTTCTTGTTGAAACCACATGGAAAATTTGTTTTGGCAGAATGCAAATTTGCTAAATTGGAATTTGACCTTGTTAAACTACACAGTCACCAGGCAAACTTCAAATAATGTCTTCAGTGCTAAGCAGCTAAGCTATTTTCAAAAAAGCTGGCTGAAAAGCAGGGTTGAAAGAGAAAATATCAAATGAAGGCACATATTTGTAGTAAAGACTTGCAAAAAGAGATGCTCATTTATTTGTCGGAAAGTCACCAAACTCCACAAGTTCCTCAAAAAGATGCAAAGAGTAAAAAAGGGAAGCCATACTAAAACACCCCGGTTAATTGGGTTCAGTAAAAATCTCCAGAATAAAATAACGTGAAAGCCAGAAAGGAAGAAAACAGAAATATTTTCATCATCTTTGACATGGCAAAAAGAACCCTAGTACACGTTTATGACTATTCCTATGTTTATAAATATATCAGGGGAGTTTTGGTATGTTAGCTAGACTTTCTAGCTTGCTTTAGACTCTGCAAACATAAAACTCATCCATATTTGCCTTATTGATAAGTGGAAACCAAATGCCTGCCAGTTACTTCTCGTTCAAAGAACACACCTTATATAAGCACCTGATTTTTCTCTCAATGGATATAAAATTGATGTCTGTAGGGGGAGGGAAAATGTCCAAAGTTCTGCCGCCCAACAGAGATGAATGACCTTCGGGGCTCTCGTCTGCCCAGATGAATGTGCTGTTTGTTTGAAGTCTTAACTTCCTGATGTGGATGCCTAAGGATGTCAGGGCACTGGCTGGCAGAGAGAACTTCCCCACAGACATCGTTCCACTCTTTCCAGTCTTTTTTCCCCCAAGCCCTTATAGCAACTAACAGGTAAAGAGAGAGTGGTAGTGGAGGAGAGATTGGAGAATGTGATGTGTTCTAAAATTTGTCAGGTTCCATGTAAATAAGACCATCAAGCGGGCAACAGGGCCACTTCAAAAGCTTTCAATGCTTATGACATTTGACAGTCATTACAGATAATTTTCTTAATCAGAGGGTTGCAAACTGGCAATCCCAGGTCAAATCTAACCTGCAGATATATTACTAGGTTTGCAGAGTATTTTTAAAGCTTTGAATTCACTGCCAACATTTAAAAGCTGGGGAGATTTTCCACAAATGCTCATTTTCAACATCTGAAAAATCGCATATGTATAAAGCAAGTTGAGTAGGAACTGCCCCTCCAGTCAGGTAGAGTTCGCCACTCTCCAGGTAGCTGCTAATTCAGCCCACTTTGCATGCTGGCATCACTTGCTTGGCCCTGAAGGTATTTTAATTTAGAAATTTCTGAAGAAAGTTGTTGCCATGGCCAGTTATTCATTTATGTTAAGTTGAAAAATAGTCATAGTAGTTTTATAAAAATGTTTAAAAATATTTATTATAGAAAAGTAGAAAGGATTAAATTTGACTAATATGGATTGCAAAATTTTTTGCTTTCTGGCATTTTAAATTTTCCTATAACACACATATTCATAGTTTACAAACAGAAAATACAGAGTTATAGAATAAAAATCACTGTAATATAGAATAACAATATATAACAAAATATATGACAAAAATTTTATGCCATAAAACTATTTTAAAACACTTTTTCAAAAACATTTATTTCAGATGGAACTATAAATATACATAAATATACACATAAATATTTATATATATTTACATATAGAGAGTGAATTTTTATATAAATTATACCTCAATAACTGTGACTAAAATATGTCTGTTTTCATACAGAGACACACACAAACACACTGGCTGATATTTCAGGAGTCAGTACATGGATTTTACTATAAAGCATGTACTAAACAATGTAAAGAAATAAAGTGGGATTTGTGAAAAGGAGAATGCCAGGTCAAATTATTTAATTATAACCTGAGATATAGAAATCATGCATTTTGATAAACAAAGAGAAAAGCTTTTTAGCATGGAATGTAAGAACATTCAAGATGGGATGTTTTAGAAAATGTTAATTTCCATAGGAAAGAGAATCGAAGAGCCTTTCTCATACCTTTGGTGTGTCCATATTTTCTGCTGTAATTCACAGATTTAGGGACTCCATCATTGTATATTAGATAGGCAGTGTTGTTATTCTGCAGGAACATATTAGGGTTATAAGGGCATAAATCTTTCACTCACAAATGCTCACAACATCTCCACCAGCTACCCCGTCTGCAATACAGAGCTTTCATTAATACACATGAGAAGCCATCCATTCTCCTAATAGGCAGCTTTCCCATCGATATGAATTCTGTGACATGCAAGACCTGAGACAGGAAGTCCAATCTCAATCATGCATGGTTTTTGTCTTTTGTGACAGAAGCCCTGTGCATTGTGATGTGTGTGTGAGGGGGATAAACCTATTTCTCTTGGTTGTTTCGTAGCCATGTTTCTGACTTAGCGGCCAGTGTATAATAAAGGGAGTACTTAAATATTTGCGTAGGAAATGAAGGACCAACCAGATACGTGCTGCACTTCCCCCGGCCCCCACCCACCACCACTGATATTATAGGCATAGTGCAGACCCAGCTGTCAGTCTGACTTCTTTGCCTACTTTGTGCTTTGTGGTGTGGTCAGAGAGCTGTGTTTAATCAGGATTCCTCATTCTCTGCTCCCCCTAGCTCCCTGATAGGGGAGGATTTTTCTTCAATCCATTTCTCCTTGTCACTTCACCTTTCTAACTTGATATTTTACTGCCTCAGAAAAGTGGTGAAATCGAATGTGTGATTTAGCTCTCTTCTGCTGAGGCAAAATTGGAGTAAATTCTCCAAACAGTTGTTCAAATGTCCGAGTGAAAATGAAGCTATTTTCCTATAGAACCTCTTTGTCATGTTTTGGAAATTTGCTTATATTTGTTCTGTGTGGTTTCATTTCCTTCACGTGATAGTGACTTTTATTAAAGCCAATAGTGTTGATACTTTGATCTCAGTGACATAATGAAAAGCAGGAAAGTTCCACCCATCTACTTTAAAAGGGCCCCTTTTGCTCAGAAAAAAGTCAATAACTGAGTCTCTTACAGTACCTTAGTTATCTGTTCTAATATAAAAACTGTAAAAGATGTACAACATAATCTGTAAAGCATCTTTCACTACTATGTCTAGCGGTATCCGAGAAAGTAAGCTGTTTCCTTATTCTCATTTTCCATAATGGACTGTAGCTACCATTGACATTCATATCCTCCTCTGGAGAACTCAGATAGTTAACTCTATGAGTCTACCTTGAATGTGGTAATGATGCCATTGTGTGCCTGCGGAGCGCATTGTGGAAGAACTCTGGGAGGATTCAGTGAGGAGCTTGATTCCTATAATTGATGATTAACCAGGGATAAAACAGCCAGCTAGAATTAAACGGGCTGCAACCTCAGTGGAAAGAGGCTCTCTGATAAAAGAAAGATCACGGACTTAAAAATAGGTAAACCTATGTGCGTGCTCCTGGACAGCTCAAGTCCCTTAACACATGTGTTGGGTATAGTTTGATTACTGCATGTTGAACTAAAGAAGTCTTCACCTGGAGTCTAGCAGGGAAAACAGACAAGGACAAACAACTGCAACGTAATATAAGAGCTATTATGAAGGTAGAAGGAAGGTTCTTATTTGCAAAGGCAAAGAAGGGAAACAACTCCAAATGTAACCTAGATAAACTGACCTAGGTCACCTTGACAATTGAGATTTAAAACGAGTTGTTCTGATCTTGCATTTTACTCTCTGTTAGAAGTTCAACTCCAGGTCAGGAGGTGGGGGAATTATGTTCTCACGGTCACTCCTGGCACCTAGTTCCAGCTTCCAAAGAACATTCAATCTCACCTGGATATCACCCACTATTGTTGCTCTTCTTTTTCTGGTTTCATGCCAATCAGACAGGGAAACCAGCCCCTCCAGCCCCTTTGCTGTTATTTTCTTCCCAGAATCCATCTCTCAAGTCATTGTGTGTGAGCTGATTTTCTGGATCAGCTCACTGCCCTGCCCCCAGTCACCTTTCTTACACATTTTTATTCCTAGCTTCCATCTATCACCTTTTATTTTACAGAGCAGTTTACCTCTCCCTCTTTGCTAGGCTCTGGGGCTACTTTTACACTCACTAAGATCGTTATTATATACTGCCAAACTAAACCCTCTGCTCCAGCTGAGGTAAAGGACAGAGATTTTACAATGCTGCTCTTTCCTTTTCCCTCCCCCACATTCTCTGTGGTACAGAAGGGAAAGACATTTCTGTGTTTTGCTCTCAGTCTCCCATCCCCAACCTTGGAAAGCAGAAGCAGCTGCAGGCACTTTCGATTTTACACAATAATCTATTTACCCAAAACAGGGGGGTTACTGAGATTAAATAATTTTTAAAAGCACCTGAAACAGTTCTTGACCCATTACATGTATTCAAACAGCAGACAAGTAAGTTTTGACTTTGTACACCAGCTCTGAAGGTTGGTTTCAATGGCCAGTGAATAGAGTGACTATTACCGTACACAATGACAACTTCCTACACATTTTGGGTAAATACTCAGATAAACACGTGTGGTAGCGCTAGAGCTTAGTAAAGAATTGCTGTGGGCATGAGATTAGTTGACATATATCAAAGCCTGGCACAATGCAAGTGCTGAGTCCTTTTGATAGATTTACTGCCCTGTAAGTTTATTGTTAGGAAATGCATATACAAGGATGTTAATTATTGCTCAATTTTACTTGTCATCTTTGGCTGGAAAGCAGTAAGTTGTCACTAAACAGCAGGTAGTGTTTGGAACACTGGGAGACAGCCCACATTGGGCCAGCAGGCCTGCTTACCTGTGTCTCTTTGACTAGTTAGATCTGCCTGATGAAGTCCACACAGCAGGTTTACTCTCCATCCAGGACCTTGAACTATAACCCTTACCTCAGCCTACCATTCTGAAAGTGATTTATTGAGAGGAAGACTGGCTGGGACTCTTTTACTTGGATCACCACTGCTTATCACCACCATGGCACAAATAACACAGCTCCTGGCATAGCAATCCTAGATCTATATGGCCTGTAACAGGAGAGGGGTCTTCTCCCTGTTTGCATTAGAGGTATAAGAAAGCAAGGACAGAATTATGGCAGAATTTGGCAGCTGGGAGACTTCAAGATACAATTAGTTTATACCTTGCTCAAAGATACCATTGGGCACTCTGCCAAACATACCAACAATTTCACATTGTTCTAGAATTTGATGACATTTTCCTTAAGGTCTTGCAGACAATTATTCAAATATTGTTGTTCTGGGATAATTTGGAGCTGGTTTATTTCAAGTTGCTAGGATTCGAGGCTATGTGAGTGAACATGTGAAATCCTTTTGCAAGTTTTTGATTCCGTGTCTTGCATATTACGTGAGTCAAATAAATGATTAACTATAACATACCTTGGAGGCATATGCTTCATGCAGCTGTTGTAATGTCCTTCCCAAAACACTACTGGAAGTATTAATTAGTTGTTTACTCTTCCTCCAACTTCTGGTTGTAGAATCTAGATAAAGGTACTCTAACCCAGTTTCTTCCCTTTCCTTGTCTTGCCTTTTAGGTAACTTATAAAAGGCAAACCTAAAAAAAGGAAATCATTATGAGTTACTAAAATTTGCTGACTGCTTCCCTAGTGGCAGCCAGTGTGTTAAGCACTTTTACTATTCACTTACATTTCACAGAAGGTCTCTAAATCTAAAGAAGAGGATTTGCTGAAACTCTGTCTTCCCACTCTTATCTTTGCTCCTCCCCAAGAAAAAAATGTAAATCTCACTGGACATGTGCCAAGACATTAGCTGGCCTGGGTGTGGGGCCTGCAGTGGGAGTCCATGTACACCGAGAGTGGCTTCTCTGTGTTCCACTGCCCATACAGCTGCATAAGGTCAAGGCCCCAGGCCTGGGCTGCATGTGTACTTGGCTCTTCTTTGCAGCTGTCTGGCTACGTCTGAGAGCTGGATTTGGGTTCCAGGGTAAGTGGAGGCTCCCTTGAACCTCTGGCCGAAGCCACATTCTCCTGTTCAGTTCATCAGAATGTTCTATGCTGAGGATTCAGGGCCAAGAGCAGCTCATTAAGTAGACACTTTGCTTTCTTATACTACAGACTCCTGTTTGTGTATCTCCTTTGGGCATCTCACTGGGAAGACGGGCAGTTGGACCCATGTAGTATTTGGGCGTTCTTGGATCACCTCTGCAACCCAGGGGTTCTCAATGTGCTCTACTCACATTTCTGGGCACATCATTGTTTGTTGTGGGAGACTATTTTGTACATAGCAGGATCCCTGCCCTCTACTTATTAGATATCAGTAGCATAGTAAGTCCTTGATGTCATCATTAATAGGTTCTTGAAAACTGTGTCTTTTAAAAATGATACATAGCAAAACTAACTTTACCATAGGCTAATATAAACAAGATTTAAACTTTTATGGAATATATTTGCAGCAACATAGGCAGAGCTGGAAGGGATAATGTTCAGTGAAGTAAGTCAGAAGGAAGAAGTAAAATATCAGATGGCTTCACTTATAGGAGGAATATAGGGAAACTGAACAAGGGGTCAGGGAAAGAAAAAGACAAAACTTTCAGGCAAACTATAGAACTGAAACATAACCCCAAGGGAGGGGCAGGAAGAGGAATCAAAAAAAGGGAGGGAAGGGCATAAAAGACTATGGTGAATGTTCATGGGTGATTGGAGTGGGAAGTTTATGGGGTTACACCTCAGGGAAGAAATCGAACATTATACAAAAATGAACAACAATGTAAAATAAAATAAAATAAATAAAAAAATTTTATGACATAATATTGATCATGAAAATATGATCAAACTTCCTAATAATCACCTAAAACACTTCCAATTAAATAGCACTAATACTATTGAACAATGAATTGTATTCATTCTTTTGTTCATTTTCCAATTTCATATCAGGGTCTCAGGTGACCAGAGCCTGTCCGGACAGCACAGGGCGCACTCAGACCCCATCCTGGACAGGACACCCTTCTACTGTCGGATACGCTTTCACCCACTTCACACATGGTCACTGGGTCACTTCCCACATACCAGTGAGCCCAAGCTGCATATCCTTGGCATGAGGGAGGAAACCAGAGTCCCGGGAAAAATCCCATGCAACCATAGAAGAACGGGCAGACTCCACACAGACCAAGGCCCTGGCTGGAAATAATTTTTTTCTCATCAGTATTATAACAGAATGATATCATCCGAGGATCCACTGTATTCCCCAGTTAAGATCATCAACATGTCTCCAACCATTGTCAAAACCCTTCAGGGCAAAACTGGTCCAACCAAACACTCTCCAGTAATGTGGGTTTTTCCAAATACCCACCACTGACCTTTGAACTCTCACAGTGAACCAGATAACATGCATTTACTATACACACATGGTGGTATCCCCCACTGCCCATAAAAACACACTCTTTACCTGATTCTTTTCTATCTGATGCTTCTATGTGCCTGCACTCTTTCAGGACCCCTCCAAGCTTTCTTCCTCTCAGGGCACGTCCTCACATGTGGCAGAAAATAGGAAATTATTCTTTGGTGCAAATAATGTTCTCTGCCCTTCAATGCTTACTGCTCTCACTCAGCTGTAGCAGCTGTGTCTTGCTATCTGCTCAACTCAGCATTCCCCGTGATTGACATTGCTAAGTCATATGTCCATTTGTTTGTGGCAAAAAAAAAAAAAAAAATTGTATACCAACCTCAATCAAGCAGCCTGCCAGTGAAGGATATGTGAATATCAGTATGCTGTGGCAGAAAGTAGAGTTTTTAAACATTTTTCCTGTGTCATTATCTCTAATTTTGTGTTGAAAATATGCTTCTTGCCCAGACCTCTGAACTGAGGTAAAGGAACCCTAAATGTAAAGATGTTCCAGAGAGCTCCAACTTCCTATTTTTGAAACCAAGTTGATAATATTTTGCTCCAAATCGTCTTGTTCCCTGCTATATAGGGTACACACCCACACAATCACAAAACCAACAACCTGAATGCCTGTAACTTCTTCCTCTCTCCTAGGCCCTCAGCCCATGCGTCACCAAGGCTGCTCAGAAGGTTTCTTCCTTTCTGCTTCTGCTACCACTGCTTTAACACAGGTCCACATCTCTCCTTATCTGTGAAGCAGCAGAAGTCCTCTTAGTCCCTGGAATTCCGGGCCTTTAGGCTCATCCCTCCACAGAGCTGCCAGAGGGTTAAATCAGCTCAGCGCACTAAGGCCTTTGTGCCCTGGCCCTCACCTACATCTCTGCTCACCTCCCTGCCATTTTCTCACATGTTCCTGAAGCACCAGCAATACTGAGCTGCTTCCAAACTCTCCCCAGGGCTTCATGCCTCCCAGCTTCCTCATTGCTCCTTCACTGGCCTGAGAAGGCCTTATATCTTCCTTCTTTTTCTAACTTATAATTGCTCTTAAAACTTAGTTCAAAACTACTTCCTCAGAGAAACCATTGGATTCTATGCTCTCCAATACCCCATCTCTGCCTCTAATACCTAACTGTGAGCCTGTTGAAGACAAGAACTGTCTTTTGTTCATATTGTATTTTTAAAACTCCACACAGGGCCTGGTATGAGGTTAGTAACTGTTTGTTGAATGACTGATTGAGAGTATCTATTGTCTCCAGACTGAAGTTTGCACCAAGCTTATGTCAACTCTAATGGCAAACTCAAACACCTTAATTAAAGAATGAGAAAGCGATCAAAGCTTTAAGACTATTACGCAGCCCTGTGTTTAGTCTCTGACCGTGTGTAAGAGGTCAGTAACCTACCACACACTCCAACAGCTGCCTGTGTTGCTTGATGAGATTAATGAAACAGTGCTGTGTACCATCAAATGCTTTCTCGTTTTCTTAAGAAAGTGCAAGCTCCAGTGTCAGATAAAAAGAAATCTTCCTTCTCTTCCTTGTCAACATCCACAGGGATATCAGAAGCATTCGTCAGAAAACCTCAGCACAGTGAAAGGAAACTGCCAACTGAGAGAAGTTGCCAGTTCTACTCCACATTGTGGCCACCAGCCTTGCTACCCCCAAAGCAGTGTGTCAGGCCTGGGGGGTCCGGGGAGAGGGGCTGCTCAACTCCTTCTCAGGAGGAAACCACCTCCCTCAGAAGTTTACCCCCATGTGGATATTCGGTCCATTCACACACTGACTTCTTTCTCTTTAAAGGGCAGAGGCAGGGTGGGACGCTCCTTAGGAACCTCACAGTGACTTTCTGTTTGCACACATCTGTCCTCCCATTTACCTACCAGTCCACAGCTTCACCATCTTCATTTCTGCACGATATTGTTGTCGCCTCCAGGACCCCAAAGAAGCCCAGGAAAAGCAAGGCAAGGGTGGTTCTCAGAAGCCTCAAGGGCACTTTTCGCTGGTGGCCTCTCTCCCCTGTCATAGCAGGGAACTTCCCCACAGGTGGTGGAGTCCGTGTTTCAGGTCTCTCTTGGGCTGTGTCGGCTCTGATTTCTGATTCCATTTATCTCTGCTGTTCGCTGTCTGGGCATTTTCAGAATGCGATGACACCCAAGTAATTGTGTGGTTCTGTCACAACATGCCAGTATGACTCCAGTTGCTTTTGTGCTGAATGTTTTCTGGTTTGCAGAGTCATCTAAAAGTTCTAGAGAGGAAAAAAAGGATCTATAGAGAGAGTGAATGTTGTATAGTAGGAAGTTCTGTGGACAGAGGAACTCATGTTAATAAGTAGACATGTAGGGCCTCCCTGGTGGCGCACGGGGTTAAGTCTCAGCACTATGAAGCTGTCCGCAGCCACTGCAGCACGAGTTCAATCCCTGGTCAGGGAGCTGACCCTCATGGCGTAGCAGACATCTCCTATCACCCCTGCTGCTCCCCTCAGCAGTGGATTTCAGTCAATTGACCTGTTCTGCTCCCCACTCTGTCTCTGGTGAATCTTCTCACCCCCTCCCACCTCTGACCTATACCCTAGTTCTTGTATGCATAAATAAATAAATCTTTAAAAAAAATAAGTAGACGTGCAATTAAATATACTTTGTGTTTTTTCTCCCTCATGACTCTCTCTCTCTGAGAGAGCAAACACTCGTGGCTCACACATTAAACAGAGTGACAAAATCCTTATCCTTCAGTAATAATTAGAATCTATCACTTGTAATATTCTCTATACTAAGGACATAGTTCCTGAAGGGTACTTCAAAGAGGTCAAAGAGCAAATTCAATTGTAGCTTACCAAAGGTGTTTACATATCCTCTCCACCTACTGGTTTTAGCCACTCAACGTGGCGCTTTACTTTTTAAAGAGACCTTGGTGTCCAATTGGCTGTAATGCTATCAGGTAAATATATTGACCACTTACTCTTCTGGTCAAATAAAAAATGTCACAAACATCTGTTTAGCCCAAACTATTTTTCCTCTTGATTCTTAAAACTCAATCTGACATTGACAGTTAAGAGAAAATGGCCAATTACTATGACTACAAAAAGGTGAGACCATTCTCTTTGGGGTAGTGGGTAGGGGTAAATAATTTTTATGAAAAAAAATGTCTTCAAGTGTGTAATGCTTTTGAATGCTGACGTAATCAATAGCAGGTTTATCTGATGTCTGGAAAACATCATGACTGATTTTGTTTTCTCATTAGGGATCCAAATCAGAGTCCCTTAGGGATCCAGACAAAATAGGGGGGAATTTGAAAATGGGATCACTTCTTTGACTGGGCTGGAACTATTCAGCATCCTCAGCATTTATAGGAAAAGTGGGATGTGGGACTTTGTTTCTCTCAAGAGTTTTGTGAGGGGCATTGTGGGCTACCCATTCATATTTTCTGTGGCGTCTATAAAAATGACAGAATACTGAGCCTCATACAAATCTGCTAGATCAGAATCCTTCCAGTTGGGTACAGGAATCTACATCTTTTACAAGCTTTTCTTGGTGACGCTTGTGCACCTTAAACTCTGGGACTCATTGACCTGAGGCCAAGACTGTTTTGTATCTGGTAGACTCACAACGCATCAAACTGATAAATCAAGGAATATTTTTTTCTGGCTATTCTATGGGTATCATATTGTTTTATATATGTTTTCACTACATTTGGAAAAAGGATTTCAACAACTATTTTAAAGATTCCATGGCATGTTTACTTTCCTAAGTTAAGGTGAAATGAAACATTTTTTATTTATCTTATAATACCTTTTGGTAGTAAATGGAAATAGCTGTATATACCAGGCTTTGGATTCACTGATGCCTTTAGAGGATACGAACAACTTGTTTTCAGTTATGTAAGCTAAAGATCTTTGGTTGAATAGATATAAAATAATTCCTGTTTTCGCCTCATTACATGCTTAGCACAGTGCCTGGCAAAATAGCAAATGATCCATAAATGTTAGCTAAGAATATTTTGACTACAATTGATCCCTTCTTGTGGTTGGACTGGGAGACATCTTCTGTATTAGGATGTGCCCTAAATCTAATTTTACTAAATCAATTTTATTTTAAGGTTTGGAAAAACACTGTTAGGTTGCTTACTTTCAGATACTGCTTTCAATAAATGTTTTTATCTCCATTGTTGCTGCTGGTGGGGCTGATTGTGAGTTAACAAAGTCTCTTATGCAATCACTAGGTGTTGAACATTATACCAGATTTTTGAGGGAGTCCAGGGATTTCAACATTACCCTTCAGCCTAGATTCCAGTATGTCCTTATTTTTTCTAAAAACAACAAAAGTAATGTGGAAAGAAACAGTGAATTTGTTGGATGAAGAAAAAGCAAACTGGACAAAATGTTTTTCACCCACTTCGGAAGCTTCAGAACAGTATTATGAAAATACCATGTCTCCTTCACAACATGATTAACTCCAAAAATAGCAGAAAATTCCTTTATTGCAATTTGGCGAAGTATAGTGAACAAAGAAAAGTTCTTCACTTGGTAATGGGCTTCTTATTTTATGGTCGAAAATTTGCATTTATTCATTTAAAAATTTCCATCTTTATTCTTTTTTGCTTCAGTGCCTCCTTCTTATTTAATTACCATATTGTAATTTTGAAATTTGAGATATAGGGGCCTGATGGCACAAGGGGTTAAGTCTCAGCACTATGAAGCTATCCACAGTTCCATCCCCAGCCAGGGAGCTAACCCACATATGGTGCAGCAGACCTCTCCTGTCTCTCCCGCTGCTCCCTTCAGCCATGTATTTCAGTCCACCTGTTCTGCTCCCCATTCTGTCTCTGGTGAATCCTCTCACACACATCCCTCCACACCTCTGGCCTACACCCCACCTCTTGCATGTATAAATAAATAAATAAATATTTTTAAAATTGAGATACATTTGACATATTAGATTAACTTGAGGTATACAACATGATTTGATAGTTGTGTGTATTGTAAAATGATTACCACAATAAGTCTAGTTAACATCCATCCCCTCTACATAGATACAAAGTTATTTTTTCTTGTGATCAGATGTTTTGAGACTATTTTCTTAACAACTTTCAAATATGCAAGAGAGTATTATTAGCTGTATTCACCATGCTTTACACGACATTCTCATGATTTATTTTATTTTGTAGCTGGAAGTTTGTAATTTTTTACTCTCTGTACTCAACCAATACTTCTTGCCTCTGTCTCTGTATCTATATGAACTCAGTCTTTGTTTTGTTGATTTAGATGCTGCATATACCTGAGATAATGCAATATTTTTATTCTCTCTTTGACTTTACTTTGCATAATGTACTCAATGTCCATCCACGTTGTCATTAATGGGGGTTTCCTTCTTTTTCATGACTGAACAATATTCGTGTGTGTGTGTGTGTTTGTTTTTTTACCACATTGGAAAAATCTCAGTCTCGATTTCTTTCAGTTGTGCCTCCTCCATATTTTCTCTATCATATCCTTCTATTAAATTTTATGTCTCTATCACATATTCTGTCTTCTATATGAATGCATTAATCCTTGACTCTTTATATGAATTTATCTTTCAGTTCTCGAACCCTCTGACTGGCAACATTAATCTATAACTTAATCTGTCCCTTCCAAATAATTCTTTCTGTGTTTAATTTGTTTTGTAAGCACTTATTACTGCATTTCTAGTTCTGTTGTATTATTTTTCAAATTTACTTGACTTCTTGTTTCTTGCTCAAGAGAAGATGTACACTGCCTCGAGAAGATATGCTGAATTTTCACTTTTACTTCTGTAAAAATGTTAATTTTGAGATTTTGTACATGATAATCCCATATTTTAAATTGCTGCAATTAGACTTTTGTAACTATTATTTCAAAAACTCTCTCACCGTACCTTGCTACAGTCAATATTTTGGATTGGGGGCTGTGAGTTCACATTATCTGTGAGAACTTTTTGAGATAGAAATAAAGTCTCAAAGTCTGTGCTGTATTCATCAAAATTCAGTCATCCTGTGAGAATTCCCAGGAGTCAGGCTGCTGGCTTCATTTATTTTCAATAGCTTTTTGAGGTATGGTTTATATTCCATAAAATGTCTCTGTTTAAGTTTGGCTTTATTTCTGTTCAAACTTTTACAAGACTGTTGATATACTGAGTGAAATGTAGAATGTGACAGAGAAGGAAACGGTTGATGTACTTGTTGTGGGAGGAAGGAAAAGGGAATTGGAGTGTTTTGATGAAAAGGATGAAACAATCAGATATGCTCCCCAATTTCTCTTCTGAAGATGGGGGTCCTGATCTCTACCTTCAAAGAGTGCATTCTGATGCTCTGTTTATAAGCTCAGACATTTATCTGGTGCTGCTTAAGTGATAGTTCCTTCCATCCTTGTTCGTTTTCTTCCATGGCAGAGATATTTCCTTGTCCTTGCAGATGTACTAAAAACAATCCTTTGATGAGATGATTCTGATGACCACAAATAAGCCCATATCACTAATCTTTTCAATGGTCTTTATCCAGATAAAGGTCAATGTTCAACTCAAATGTTTCCTGTTGTTGAAGGCATGAAATGGAGCTTTCATCCTGCCCTCAAGGGCAATCACCCTTCGATTCTCCCCGTCCTTTGTAGCGTAATCGCACTGGCTATAAACGTGACATCAATAGAAATTAGAATTCCCCTGTAAATGAAAAAATGAGATGCTATAAAAAGTGATGGTTTGGACAAGGGGCCATCTCTTGGTGTGTTGTAGATTCTGCCTAGTAGATTGTGTATTTAAGAATTCCACAATCTCAACAAAACCCTGCCAGCCAACTATGTGACTTTGGGCAACTCGCTGTCTCTGAGGTAGTTTATTTTAAAATAAGATTTCATTTTGCCAAATTGCAGGGGTTTTGTGAGAAATAGATAAGGTAATGTAGGTCCCAATGGGTAGCAAATTTAAAAATGGTATAGAAATGTAAGTTTCTACAGTAGCATGACCATTCCTCTCTCACTAAAATGTGGAGGGAGGGGCTGGCCAGTAAGGGGGCACAGAGACCTTGATGTAGTGGGAAAGAGCTTCTCATTTTGGGGTATACGATCTGGGTTCTTTTCCTGCTTCTGTAACCTAGTAACTGTGTGACCTTGGCAAGTTACCTTAGTCCCAGTGTCTCCCTTTGTCAAACTTCAATAATAATACCTACTTTACAGAGTTCTTGTAAGAAATTAGAGGAAATAATATATGCAAGTTTCTGGAAACATATCAAAACCTACTATACTATAAATTTTTATTTTTAACGTTTATACCATAAGCAGCATCTTGCAATGTATGCATTTCCATAAAATTATCTTCAAATCACATTTTTGGAGGTCTTCATCAATTCTTTGTGGAGCTTCTTGGCCCCAATCCTAGATGCACCTCAGGGCATTGTTTGTTTCCCTGTCCAAAGGCCTTTGTGGAGAAACTGGTAAGAAAATTAGTATTTCCCTTTGGCAATAGGTTGAGCTTTGAAATTAACTGAGCACCTGCAAATGGAGTCTTCACTAGGTCACCCTTTCTTTCTACCATAATTATGCATATGAATTGTTATACTGTTCTTGAAACACCTACTTGACAAATCCCTTTAGAGTCACACTTTGAACATAATTCAGGGCATAACCTCTATTGGTAGTAAAAATAAACTACAGCCTAAAGCAACATGACATTTTCTACTAGATATCAACATTTTTCCATCTGACATTTAGTAGATCCTAGGCAGCCAAAAAAAATACCAGCTGCCTCTAAGGTTATTATTCATCATTATTGTTCCTATCATTATGTATTGTTAAGATCCATCAAAGTGATATTAAGATTGTTCTAATGAGTGCGCCTTTTCTCGTATTACCATTTTTCTCTGAAGTCTTTTTGCTCGTGAATGCCCAAGAAATTAGTCAGGCAAAGGAAAGAACTAAGCAGAAAAGTGGAAAAACTGCTTTGGTCCATTCCAAAGACACACACACAGAGAAAGAGACTGTCTTCTCACCCAGGCCTTCACCCAGGCCTTTCATCTAACACAGCACACTGAAATGGAATTGGTATTATACAGGTGTAATGGGCCTAAATAGAGTAGACATGATGCTTATAGAAATTTTTCTAAGATGTAAGAGAAAATGGTGGTCATTTAAAAATTTAAGTTTATCAAAGTTTTTTCCTTATCTTTCCTAGTATTTTTTCCTCCTTAAATCTATCCCCTGATCCTTGTAGAAGTGAACAGGCTGCAGGCTAAGTACCCATAGACTTGTAGTGACAACCTACATCATTTTTAATATGGCCTGGAAATAAGAAAACATTATCTCATTGTATATGTGAAAATTCCTAAGATTCATTTAAAATCTCTGAGTTCTCTCCAACATTACTTGCAAGCAAATAATCTTCTCCACCCCTTCATGTGTCAAGATATGTCTAGGAAGAGATTTAAATTTTTTTATTGAAGTAACTTTGCATTAAACATTGTCTAAGTTTCAGGTGGACATCATTGAAAATCAACATGTCTAGATACTATATCAAGTTCACCATTGAGGAAAAAAGGGATTTTTCTTCTGTAGAGCCAGGTCAAGATTTATTTTTGTTGATATTTTGTTCAGAGTGTTACTCATTCGAGGAAGTTAATGAACATGTGAATTGATGACTCGAGGAAATTTGTGACTTTGTTTCCTCAAGCCACTCAAGTCTGAGGAAGGTCAAGCACAGATGAATGCAGGAGTAGGCCGTGTCAGGGCATCAGTCTTTGATTTTGGCCACCCTGGCTTTGCCTTGGTGGGTAGCTTGGTAACTGTTATGTAAAATAGCTGTCAATGATAATTATAACATTTATTGAACACTTATTATTTGCCAAGCATGTGTGTGTGTGTGTGTGTGTGTGTGTGTGTGTGTGTGTGTGTGAGAGAGAGAGAGAGAGAGAGAGAGAGAGAGAGAGTGTGTGTGTGTGTGTGTATAGAAGAATTGGGGTGTTGGCCAGAGGTGCCAGGGCCGAGAGGATTCATTTACCAGAGGTCGAGTTGGGAGCAGAGCAGTTGGATTTACCGAAATACACTGCTCAGGGGAGCAGTGGGTGAAACAGGAGAGATCTGCTGTGCCATATGGGTTAGGTTCCTGACCGAGGATCAAACTCAGGCTGTAGAGTGATAGCACTGAGACTAAATCCCTAGGCCACCAGGAAGGCACTTTATGTTTTTTCTCATGTAATCCCCACCACAATTCTGAGGGGTGGGCACTTCCATTACACTCATTTTGCACATGGAGAAATTTGCCTCCATTCACAGAGGTCATAGGTGGCAGAACAAAGGTTCATGTTTGGCTGCTTGACTCAGAGGCCACCCTCTTTGCACCTACCCACCCTCCAGAAGAGAGCACCCTTCACATTTTACTGTACTGTTATCTTGGACACCACACTCGGCTTTATGCTCATTAAGAATCTGCCATCTGCTTCTGATTTCTCTGGAGAATTACTGGACTGGGGAGGCCTTGTTGAGGAACAGCTGCAGCTGTGGCCTGAGCTGTTATCTGTTCTGTCAGGCCCTGCGGAGAGACTCTGGGCATCTCATACAGTTCTTGCTCTATACTGCTCTAGTCTAGTGGTTATGTCCTTTCATTCCTGCTCATTGTTCTATAAATTTAATTACTCAAGCTTTGCAAGAGTGTTGACTCCTGGTCAGGAGCTGGCTAGGGAGCGCTCACCTCACCCCTGTGTGCCACACATGATCTCGATGGGGGTGCTGTGCTGGGGTTCTCTGTCTTAGTCGCATGAACACGACCATGTGGCACTTACTTTCTCTACACTCGGTTTGCCCTTCCTGGGACTTTGTTCTCTGGGTAGCTGTGCCTGTGATCTCTCGGGTGTGGTGACTACAGGGCAAAAAGTATCTTCCTCACCTTCTCAGGAAGAGGAAATTTTGAATTAAGGTCTGGGCTGATTTTGATACCAAAATCTTTGGGTATTTTCACTAACTCTTCCATGTCCTCTCACAAGCAGTGGAGGTGGTGGTACTTCATTCACTGAAGACAAATTCATTTAGCACCCATTTATGTTCCAGGCACTGGGCCCTAGGGTTGTACGATGACCAGGGTAGAAATTGTTCCTGCTGTCATAGTTTGCCAATTTAGAATGAATCAGACGCATGAAGAGGAGATTAGAACTCAATTTGATAAAGACTCTGATAAGGCGTAACAGAGAATTTGGAGCACCTACTCCAGACCTGACTGTCCGAGACAGATTATCCAGAGGAAGTGACATCTGTGACTCGAAAGACGAGTAGAAGTTAGGCAGGTGAAGAGGGTGATGGTCTGGTAGAGAGGAAGGAAAGGATTTCAAGAAAGAAGGAATAGCAAATTTAAAGACCTGCAGGTAAAGAAAGCGTTCATGATGGGCAGATCCAGTGAGCTCAGGTGAGCTGGGTGGCTGTCATTAATCTTTCTGTGTCAGGTACAGACCACTTCCGTGCACAGATTAATCACTGTATCTTGGGTATCTGGTGGCAGGGTACTGAAGAGTAACATTTGTGGTGTTGTGTATGCTGAGAATGACGGATGATCTCGGAGACCTTTGGGCCTAGCCCCAGCCCATACCACCCAGGGGCCTCAAATCAGCCAGACTTCTCCCTTCCCTAGGTAGAATCCCTGTGGCCTTAGATACACAGAGCTTTCCTGCTGCTGCCAGCAGTGTTCTCCACTCCAAAATTTAGTGCCTTTACTCAAGGTCCCCTCTGCTACCTCTGCTGCTGTTGCATCCACAACCAACCCGACATGCTATTACTGGGGTTCACCTCATTGCACTACTAGGTTCTAGGAACTGGGCTTCCCCATTCACCAACAGCCCCGCTGGTTATCTCCATTTTTTACAAATGAGGAAAAAACTAACTCAGATACGTTAAATTATTTGCCATAAGCCACAAAGTGATGAGTGGCAAGACAGAATTTGGACCTGGTTTGATTTCACTGTAGCCACACAACAATGCCTCTTTCCCTATCAGTCCTGTGGTTTTGAGATAACATTGGTTGCAGCACTGTGTATGATTTAGGAATAGGTTCACACGTCCTCAGATAGATGTTTGTCACCACGCCGCACCCACCACAGCATCCAGAGTCCTCCACCATATTTCCTGGGCCTCTTCCCCACTTTATTTCTGCCCTTTCCTGCCTTCCCCTTCTGGTCACCTCAATTCTATAGTTAGATCTTTAGGGTTTGTTTTGATTAAGCTTTGTTAGTTGTTTTCTTTCTTCATATTCCACAGATGAATAAAATAATCCTATATATTTCTTTTTCCTTCTGACTTATTTTACATAGCAGAATCCTCTTCAGTTCCATCT
Source organism: Scalopus aquaticus (assembly GCA_004024925.1). Classification (NCBI taxonomy): domain Eukaryota; kingdom Metazoa; phylum Chordata; class Mammalia; order Eulipotyphla; family Talpidae; genus Scalopus; species Scalopus aquaticus. The sequence goes on from PVIJ01003699.1 coordinate 21,367, forward strand.
ATGTTACTGCAAATTATAAGAGTTTGCCTTTTTTTTTTTTGCTGAGTAATAGTCTGTTGTGTATCTATACCTTGTCTTAATCCACTTCTGTGTACTGGGCCACTAAGGTTGTTTCCATCACTTGGCTATTATAAATAGTACCGCAATGAACTTGAGAGAGTATATATCCCTTCACATTAGTGTTTTTGCATCCTTTGGGTATATACCCAGGGGTGAAATTGCTTATTAGGCTTTTTTTTTATATTTATTTATGCATACAAGATCTGGGGTGTAGGTCAGAGGTGTGGGGTGTGAAGGGACTCACCAGAGACAGAGTGGGGAGCAGAACAGGTGGATCTACTGAAATACACTGCTGAGGGGAGCAGGGGGCAAGACAGGAGGGGTCTGCTGCACCTGCCAGTGGGTTAGCTCCCTAGCCTGGCATCGAACTCATGGTGCAGTGGCTGGCAATAGATTGATAGCGCTGAGACTTTAATCCCTGCGCCACCAGGGAGGCCTTACTATGCTTTTTTAAGTCTTCTATTTTGGTTTTCTAATGGACCCTTTTCTGAAGATGCATCAAGACCTAAAGATTGGGTCACAGGCGTTAGTGGAGTCTCTCCAAGAGTTGTCCCTTAAAGGTGTCCCTCCCATGTAGTAATGACTGAATTCAGACGCTGCAAACCCTCAGGATATGTTCAACCACCAAGAGCAGCATGTGCCATCAGGCTCTCTCCCCAGTGGCTGAGACAGCCTCCCCTCCTGCATTTGAATTGAGAACAAAACAATAACTTCTGATGTCGGCTAATATTTTAAAATTCCTTCCAGAGGACCTGGTGATTTTTTTTTTACCCAAACACTGTTACGCAGCCTTTGGCCTCTCTGCTTATTACCTAAGTCTCTCACACTCCCAGACTCTCACTGCATGTTGTTTTTGATTTGCTTTTACTTTTGTCACCTTTTTCCATTACCATTTTAATGTTCAATTTCCATGCTAAGTAAAATAGGTTTTTCTGTCCCTGGTTCTTCCTACCTTTCCTCTCAAACACCAATAAAGCCCAGGGGCCATTCTCGCAGATCCTAGTTGCTGGGAGGACATTTTCACTGGCGAAAGCTCTAGCTTCAGACAAGGGCACTAATGAATCAATCATCAGGCTTTTATTAAGTGTCTCTTTGCTAAAAGCATAGCTTTCTCTGCAGCCAGATGGCCCTAACTCTGCACTCCTGAAGGTAATCTGGACCCAGTCACTAATTACTCTTCTTCCCAGCAGCAAAGAGAAGCAGCAATTTTTAAATTGTTTTTATTGATCACAGGGCATTTTCTCCAGAATATCACTCTATAAAAAAGGGAATATAATCATTTCTAGTTAGCACAGTCAAAAAAATATTATAGAAGAAAGGCAGCTTATGTAGTGAGTAGGAGTATACAATTTGGAGTCTGCAGACCTGGGTATGAATCCTGACTCAATCCTTTACTAGCTATGGGAAGGACAAGTGATTTTGAACCTCAGTTTCTCTTTCTGAAAAATGGGAATAATATTTCACAGAACTGTTAAAAAGGATTAAACTAATAGGGATTAAGCTTACTTAATAACAGAGCAAATAGTTTGACACAGGAGGTACTGTTGTTTTGTTATTAGAAAGTCATAAACCTATTTGTTTTTAGATCAATCTGATATATTTCCATCTGTTTTTTTGGGATTCTTTTTTTTTTTTAAAGATTTATTTATTTATGCATACAAGCTGGGGTGCAGGCCAGAGGTGTGAAATGGTGAGAGGATTCACCAGAGACAGAGCGGGGAGCAGAACAGGTAGATCAACTGAAGTACACTATTGAGGGGAGCAGTGGGCAAGACAGGAGAGGTCTGCTCCACCATGTGGGAATCTCCCTGGTTGGGTATTGAACTCGTGCTGCAGTGGCTCTGGATAGCTTCATAATGCTGCGCTTAACCTGTTGCGCCACTAGGGAGGCCCTGTTTTCTGGGATTTTTATTTCTCCATACAAGTCCCCATTTTTCTTCAAAGGTGGAGCATGACCTTGCTGTCACAGATACTCTGAATCTCACCTTTTATAGTGATTAATGTTATAGCTAACATTAATGTTATAGCTAACATTAATGTTATAGCTAACATTAAGATTTAAAGAAGGCGCAGTTGATGTTTTTCTTTCATTTATCTTTCTTCAACAAGATGATTATGTTTTCTTTCTAGCATGATGAGGTGGAGTTTGTTCGCACTGGCTATGGGAAGGACATGGTAAAAGTTCTCCATATTCGACGAGATGGAAAATATCACACCATTAAGGAGGTGGCAACTTCAGTGCAACTCACTCTGGCTTCCAAAAAAGATTACCTGCATGGGGATAATTCAGATATCATCCCGACAGACACCATCAAGAACACAGTACACGTCTTGGCAAAGTTAAAAGGGGTATGTGCTTCCTTTTCCTAAAACTCTGCCAATCTTGATGCTGAATCCCCTGTACTATCACATAAGGACATTATTTGCTCATTTCAAGTTCCCTTGACTTTTAACCCCATTTTTACATTTAAGTCATTAAAAAAATTCTTTTTCTATTCTAAAATTCTCAACCTTATAGAAAAACTTACTTAAAGAAAAACACTTCTTTGTCTTCTTTTCTGGTTCTCAACTCATTGCAACATTTTTTAGGCAGAGAAACCTATTCAATAGCTATACATGTTATCTCTTAACTATCATCATTGGCAAATCAAGACCTTGAGAGGATTTCAATACAATACATTTTTGTCATGCATTTCTTTAAGTTGTAATTTTTTTTTAGAATGGTATGCATTTATAGAAGAAAATACTATTTATTTTCCTGGTGTTATTACAGGAGAAAATTTTTAGTATAAGATACATTTTGAAATCTATTTTCCCAACTTTTAATGCCTTCTTAATTTTCTCAACTCCATAATCACTTAATATCCACATAATATCCACATACAGTGGTAACTGTGCTCTTCAAAGGGGTCTCATAGCTATTAGAATCTGTATTTTTGGCACTTGAGCCTCAGGTTTCTTTATGTGTGGGTGAAGTATTGCTGGATCACCAGCAGATAATTTTATTTGTGAAAGAAGTCTAAAAAGACAAGAAATGTATACTGGAAAGACTCTTTTCATATGTTTTTGTATGAAATCTGCACTCATATTGCATGAAATGAGTAAGCTAATCAAAATATAATTTCTGCAAGGCCTGTCTCCAGCCTGAACCTTTCTCTTGCTAACCAGCATGGCCCAGCAAACATAGATAGGGCTATGGAAATAGGCATCACTTTAAAAAAATAAGTTGAAAATGGCTTCTGTGTTGCCTTGTCAAAGACAGTACAAAAAAATAAATGGACTTGGATGTTAAAAACCACTTAAATTCATTCTTTAAAAAAAAATTTGTATATGTTTTACATAATTGTTCATTTTTGTACAATGTTTTCTTTCTTTTCCCGGGTGTAATCTCCCTAGAATTTCCACCACCAGTTGACCTGTGCACCATCACCATAGTCCTTTGTGCTCTTCCCGTCCTCATTTTGGTCCCTCTCCCTCCCCCTCCCCTGCAGAATGTCTCTGATTTATATTTATCGTTTATTTTTGTTTTCCTTTGTTGTGACTTATTTATTCATTTATTTGCATATTTATTTATTTTTATAGAGTGACCATATAATTTTTTACCCAAACCAGGACTCTTTTGAGAATGAGATCAGATCTATTCATAATTATTCTAGGGCAACAGGTATAAAACAGAACTGTCCCAGGGAAGCCTATACAAATGGCCCACCATAATTATCAGCAAAACCATAATCTGTAAGCTGTGCTAGGACCGTATAAACATAACCAAGAGGTTCGTATGAGGAATTTCTATGGAAGTGAGAAGTTGCTTTGCGGGGATGGAGAGGTAGGGATGGTTAATGTAATGCCAGTATACAAGACAAGGAAACTTAAGGACCCTTAATTTACACTTTTCCTTAAGAAACTAGGAGGTCTGTTTGCTGGCTTGATAAGGAGACCTAAGCATTACGGAGTATATTATAATACTGTCTTGGTCTTGGTGATGTCTAGCTTGCTGTGAGAAGAATCTCAATGTTAACTTACTTTTTAGTTCATCCATTGATTAACACATCCTCTCTGCAAAACAGGCTTCTTTTAAAATCAGGATAGAGCCTGACCTGGTGATGGTGATCTGTTTACTACACTTAGCAACTCTGATGAAAAACTGCAGTTAAGGACCAATTAATTCATCTCTCAAGATTCTTTCTATGTTTCTCTGATTCTAAAAAGCACTTGATTGAGAAAGAGAGAGTTCCAGGCATATTTAAATTTCATTTTTAAATGGAGCAAGTATTTTTGCTCAATAGAGTTTTCTTTTTTCCAGATCAAAAGCATAGAAACCTTTGCTATGAATATCTGTGAGCATTTCCTTTCTTCTTTTAACCATGTCACCCGAGCTCAAGTCTACGTGGAAGAAGTTCCTTGGAAGCGTTTTGAAAAGGTTAGCTCACTTATTTGTGCTCTGAGTTTAACAAAATTGCCTTTATGATATATGCTGAGAGTTGACTGGAAATGATTTCTTTTTCTGATTTTCAGAATGGGGTTAAACACGTGCATGCATTTATTCACACTCCCACTGGAACGCACTTCTGTGAGGTTGAACAGATGAGGAGTGGTGAGAAAATATTTTTCATTTCTCTGTCCTTTTTTTTCTCAACAACTCTGTTTATTAACACCAGAGAAGGAGAAACCAGAGAGAATTTTGAAGTCTTTTCTATTGGAGATAGCAGTGAACGTTGTACCTTTAGATTACATTGAAAGAATGACTTATTTTTCAGCTTAAAAACATAAAAATAATACCTTTTGCAACAAATTTGAGGGTTGAATGGAGAAGATAATTTTTATTACTTGATTTTGAGGTAAAGGAAAAAAGAAGGCCTATATTGATAAGAATCCAAATCTCTGAATTTTCTGACCAGTACTCTTTACATATAATTATAATCATTATAATAATTTTTATAAAAATATCTAGTAAACAACAATCAAGTTCTCCTGACATTTTATTTGCATAATAATAAAACCACCTATATGATAATTACTAGGAAATGAGTCTCATTAAAATAGCAATAACAATTGTGTCATTCTTTCTATTTACCATGAATTTAAAAATTAGCTGTGGATCATAAATAAAATATAAACCTTACTAATACTGATGATCGAACTTGAAAATTCCTAAAGCTTGTCTACCATTGATTTGTTGAGTTTGTCAGATGAGAGTTCAGTGATTGGCTGAATTATACCAGGGAGCTCTAAGAAACGTGGAGTTAAATACACATGGTAGAAATATTTCTATTTTAATACAAAATAAACTTTAATGACATTATAAATTGAGAGTGTGGACTCTGAACTCTTTTCTTTTCCTACTTGCTTTTCCTCTCGCCTTCTCCTCTTTCCTGGCTATTCCTTCCTTTCATTTCTGTTTCTTTCCATGTCTCCTTCTCTTTCTTCTCTAGTTCTCTTCAGTAAGAATTTATGGTGACATTTCATAAAAATCAGAAATATTAGAAAGTTAATAAAATATAAGTCCCTTCCCATTCTAAGTTATGTTGGATGATACCGTCCCTTAGGAAGTTCTAATCTAGCTATCATTTAAATGTTGTCACTGTATTAAATTGTAAACACAGCCAGGGCCTTTTCAGTGATTAAGAGTAATGACAAGAGGGACTATTCCAATTGATTTTTCCACATTGAGGTCTAATTAACCAAATGACTTTTGAAAAATGGTTCAGGATGTGCGGGACATAGAAAGGAGAATGAAAATTGCAGGCAGAAGAAACAGAATATATCAGGGTAGGAGTCATGAAAGAGTAAAAGAGGGAAATTAAAAGATTTTGAGTACCAGCCTTGTGCCAATCACCATACTGGCAAGTAATTTTATTGTAGAAACGGCTAAGAATTTGAGGAAGAGTAGCAAATCCAGAAGGTCTAGTTCCTAGAATATAAGAGGCAGGAAGAACATGAAGAGATTGATTTGGGCTGAATTTTTAAGGGCTTGGTGTACTATACTAACAAGATTGGTGTAACTTTGAAGGTAATTTTGCTTGGTGGTCAAGCTGGTAGATCTTGGAATCGCTCTACACTGAATTTGAATCTGAATTCTGCTACTTAATGACTTTATGCCTATGAGCGAGTTATTTACACTACATTACTACCAATGGTTTTACATTTGTAAAATGAGGATAATAGAGTGTGTGTATGTCAAAGATTGTCAAGAGAATTGAAGGAGACAAATGTCAATTTAGCAGAGAACTTGGCACATAGGGAGCACTCCTTAAATGACAGTTGTTATCATTATTATTACTATCATTATTATTATTTACAAGGCAAATTGAGATCCAGACAAGGTGTGTGTGTGTGTTGGGGAATGTATCAATCCAGAAGGTTATTCAGGAACCCAGTTTGATGCAACCATTAATCTTTTTAATTCATTAATAAATATTTAGTTATTTTTTATTGCAATAACATTGGTTTACAAAACTGTGTATGATTTAGGGGAATAGGTTCACACCTCCTTTGATGTATGTTACCACACCACACCCACCTCCAAATCATCCATAATTCTTTACCATAGATCATTGCACTCCCTCCCCCTCTAGTAATCTTAGTTATGCAGTAATATTCCTAGGGTTTGTTTTGATTTTGTTTTGACCATTCCAATGTTTTGTTTCACATAGGAATGCAATTATCCAGTATTTCTCTGTCCTTTTGGCTTATTTCACTTAACATAATCCCCTCCAGTTCCATCCATGTTGTCACAAATAGTCAGAGTTTGTCTTTTTTTGTAGCTCAGTAGTATTCCATCCTGGATATATATAACAACTTAATCCACTAGTCTGTCATTGGGTACTTAAGTTGTTTCCTTGACTTGACTGTTGTAAAGTAGTAAAATAATGCTGCAATGAACATAGGAGTGCATATATCTCTACTAGTATTTTTTTTTCATTCTGTGGGTAGCTTTCTACACAAATAGAGATCATCGGTGACTTCCACAAGAATATTCTAGCAGAGCACGAGGTGGACATGGAGTGGCCATGTATAAGGGCTCTGATCAACACAAGAGAAATCAGGCTGCTCTTCACACCCTTGTTCTTTCCAGGAATTACCACAAGTTGTCAATCTGAATTCTAGTCAGTGCTGCTGCGGTGTGGAAAACTAGTCACCATAATTAGGCTAAGGCTTTTGCTTTCTGCAGGAGGCTACAATGCCTCAGGGTATTGCCATCACTATGGCTGTGTTCCCAGAGTTCCAGGTTGATGCATCCAGAGTCCAGCCGCACTCAAATATCAAGTGAAACTGGCAGGGATCAGGGTAGGGAGAGGCGCAGGCTCCATTAAATATATGCAGTGTGTGCATGTGTGCAGAGACTGTATGAACATATGTTTCTTCCAGTGTTATGTATGTGAAGATAATACTTGTATTCTCTCTTTTTGGAGAGTAGGGTTCTATGCTCTTTTGGTAGCCATGTTTAGCTCATCATTTGATTATTATCCAAGAGCTCAACTTGCAGATATTTTGAGATCAGTCGATGTGTGATCACTGTCATAAAAAATGCCCGTGCATCAGCTTAACTGTATCCCCTTCTCTTCTCTTTCCTTCTCTCTCTCTCTCTCTCTCTCTCTCTCTCTCTCTCTCTCTCTCTCTCACACACACACACACACACACACACACACACACACACACCAATTCACATGGTAAATACTGTTGTTATAAAGCTCTAAGGAAGACTTTTGGTGAGGAGCTTGGTAGGATGGGGAAAGTTCTGCCCCGTCAAATACATATACTTAGTGTCACATTCAGCCATGCAACTCCCCAAATGGACTTTCCCCCAACAGGATATGTAATTAGATTTCTCCTGGATTCATTCTTATCAATTCAACATTATAGAGATCCTACTGAATCCTAACCAGTTAAGTCTTGAAACTGCTGTAAAACTAACATTACACTAATTTTTTTCTTGTGGAGATTTTACAGTTATATCAGTAAATATATTTATAGCTATTTCAAAGTCTGCTAGCTCCATGGGAGAATATTGAAAGAGACAAAGAAATTTCTTCACCCAAAAGAATGAGGACTGGTGTTATGTTTGTGACTTCCTAAGCTGTGAGAGGAGAAGTCAGTCCTGCATGTGTGGTACAGGCTCATGGCTTAGGTGTTATATGGGATCTGGATCCTCAGTTTTTTTCCTCTCATGAGTCTCTGTGAACTACAAGCTTAGCCAAGTCTTGATGTCATCAGAATGGTTGAATCACTAATTTGAACTAAATTGGCTCTCAAACCTCTGTCTTATTTGAATTATAACTCACAATGATTTAAGTATCACATTTCTCCCAATCTGATACTAAATATAAAAATTCAGCTAAAGCATAGCTAAGTAGAGGAATGAAAGATGGAGAAGAGATGTCAAGTAAGAGACACCGCCTTTCGGTAGTGAAACAGATCTATTGACATGGACAATAGATTTAAGAGGTGTCACGCTGGGCATATGGAAGAAAAGAAATGTGACAAGTGAAGACCTAGGACAGAAATGACCACTGCCAAGAAGGCTGTTTGTGTTCTTCTAATATCAAGACTAAATGCTTTTCAGTTCCTCCAAAAGAAAAGTTCTTGGCAAACACAAGGTCTTTTAAAATCATCTTTGTCATTCATCTGGTTTTATAAAAGCCCAGTTAACTTCCTTCCATCCGGATGATGTCACCTCTCCCCCTCCAGAGCTCTGGGGAGGGAGTTTTCACTCACCCTGTGTGAGCTAAATGGACTCTCCAAGGCAAATAATATTTAATTGATCTTCACTTTTTCTAGCACTTTTACAAGTTTGAGGTTTTCTACTAGAATGATTTAATATAATTCTAAAATATCCTCCTTTTAGCTATTTATGTCCTTTCTGGAGGTGTTAAATGCGGAAGCAATTATCCTCTTCATGACAGGATTTTTTTCTTGGCTCAGGAGAGCTTTGTGCTTTGTGACACCTGATGCGTAGGTAAGGAGTTGGGCTTGTTTTCTATTAATTCCCAGTGAGCTTCTTTCCCTTAGAGAGCTAAAGGGTAGGATGTATGCTTCTCTGAGAGATAAATCACAATCTGTTAAGTGTGTAGGAGGACACTAAAAGCTAGATAAGATTATGTTCTAGCAAAGTAAAATGTAAAAATCTTTGTTTTGCATTACTCTATAACCATGGCAGAAAAGGCGAGGGGGAAAGCTGATTAAGTAGTTTCAGGGGAAGTAACCTAGAAAAGGACAGTCTTTTTGGTTGAATTACTTCTTCGTGGTCTAAACTGGAATCTTTTTTAGACTGTGTGAAGCATCATATTTTTAGTTGATGGGTCCATGAATTTGAAAGGCTCGGGTTCTTAAGTGTTCAGAAAGCTGGGGCCCTGCCAATAGAAAAGATAAAATAAGCTGTCTGATTTCATCCAGTATCTAACGTGTGCCAAGGAAGTATTTTTTCACATTCACAGGGATAGTTATCTGTTGTTTTTCATAGAACTATGAACACACCAGAGTAGATGGTTTGTGTTCTAGAACGGTGGCAATAGTTAATTGTCTTTGGAAACATGAGACATTTTATTCTGTGTGAAAATGAGGCTAAGACACATTAGAAAACACAACTGCTTTCTCTATGTACAGATTCTAAGCAAGAAAGTAGATCTTTTCAAAGTTGCCTACTAAGACTGACACTCCCCTAAAGTAAATAAATCTTGTCTGAGCATTGGGGGTGCAGAGAGATGGTACATCAAAAGTACTTTTCAGAAATCAACAAGCCTTTGGGAAACATGGGAAATATTTATAGGTGGTTGAAATTGGTTAAGAAAAAGTCAATTATGACAAAATCATCATAAAAGCTTTTGATAGAGTGTTTCCTATGCGGCAACCATTCTACCAAGTTCCTTTTTTTTTTTTTTTAAAGATTTATTTATTTATACATAACAAGCTGGGGTGTAGGTCAGAGGTGTGGGGTGGTGAAAGGACCCACCAGAGACAGAGTGGGGAGCAGAACAGGCAGATTGACTGAAGTACACTGCTGAGGGGAGCAGCAGGCGAGGCAGGAGAGGTCTGCTGTGCCATGTGGGAATCTCCCCGGCCAAGTATCGAACTCGTGATGCAGTGGCTCTGGATACTTCACAGTGCTGTGCTCAACCCGTTGTGCCACCAGTGAGGCCCCATTCTACCAAATTCTTTCTATATATTTTCTTAGACATCTGTCACTCATTAGGCATGGGTATCATTTCCCATTTAACAGATGGGAAAATCAAGATAGAGTGAGGTTAAGTAATTTTTGAAGGGAAAAGTGCTTGCAAAGAAGAGAGTGGAGGCACAGAAGGCACTGAGATTTGAATCAGGGACTCAGAGTCCCAAGGCTGTGGACAAACCACTCAGCAACACTGCATCCAGGAATGCTTGTGACACTATGACACTGTTGGAGGAATCAGAGTCTGATTGACTTAACTGAATGCTAGTGATCAAAGTCAGTTGTCTAGGAAAGATGAACTAGGGAAAGTTTGCCTTTGGTTTTCCGTCACTTCTCCTTATCCCCTTCCAAGGTTGTCACTCTTATTTTAACTCAACTCCTAATTGCAAGCCTATGCTTTGTTTCTACAGGATTTTTTTTCCCCCCAGAAGTAAATTATAATTTTAGTTTCTAAAGACTTAAGGAGTCATGCCCTTAGTGAGTCTTTATATTCCAATAGTGAATTTTTAAGGAGTAAAAAATTTTCAAGACAAGAAGGAGCCATTTCTAAAAATAATGCTTCAATTTCCATTTCAGATCCATGGGGATGGTACTTTCAGGTTGGGGGTGTCTGAGGCCCTCAAAGCACAATGGAAGGGGAGGTGGCAACCTTCTTGACTCCTGGAGACAAGAAATGAGGAGACAGTGTCAAAAGAAAGGAGAGAACATTGTGTGGATGGGGAGTGATCCAAAAAGGAGGTAGAAAAGGATGGGGTACTATGTTAAATTCCACCTCTGCCAGCTTTTCTGTGCAATGATGGACACATGATTAAAAATCGCCTGTATATAGAAAATCAACATAATGGAGATGTGAGGATGAAGTAAGATAAAGACTGAAAAACGCAGTGACCAGTTGCATGCTAACAGTCAGGACTTCTCAGCTAAAGTGGACCCCTGGTCCCCTCCTTTCCCAGTACGTTTGAGAATTGAGCGGCTAGAGGGGTGCAATCATCAGGAAGGGAAGCAGAAAAGATTGGTGAAGACTGTTTTAAAGGGAAATAGACTAAGTTGTGAGATACTTACTCCTTGAAGCGAATCAGTCCTGCTGCACTCATTCATCCAACAAGCAGATAGTTGTTGAGGCTTCTGTACTGCTTTTGCATTTGAAATTTAGACTCACTTGCATCAGCTCTATACTCCATTTAGAAATGCTGATCTTGGAGAACCATGTCTGCATACATTTATAATTTGATAAACCCAGCCAGTTTGCTGGTATCTTTCTCTTGAAACTTCTTCAGATTTAGCTTCCAGAGAGAACTTTAGAATGTGAGACAAAGATTATTTTATATTTTACCATTTTATTCTAGAACATTCTGGCCAGAATACCTTATTTAATTAGTACCTATTCAATTGTACCTATTTAATCAGAAGATGTAGCACTAGCTATTGGTCATTGCTCTCTCTGCTAGGTGAACATACATGACTGGGAAAACATCAAACTGTAGCCATTATTTACCTGGTTCTGAAGCTCCACAGCCACTGAGTTAACCACTGCAGTTGAAACCACCCAGGTGATAGATACCATTGGATTGTTAAGATCTCTGGATTTTAACTAAGGATCATGAGTTACATTTTGTCCTTAAATTAAGACCATGCACATTGTAGTGATTCCTGATACCTACAGCCCCTGACTGAAGATTAAATAAGGAAGGAAGGATAGCTATTATTCTGAACTATGCAATTGAAAAGAGGCGACTTTAGTCATTCTGCTATAGCACTGTACTTTGTACCCAACTGTCCCTGAATGCCCCAGCTTCACCAGCCTGTGCATATATATAAGGCCATCGTGATGTTGCCATGGTGATGTTAATTCCTGAAATTTCCTGGTCTTGTAGCTCTATCATTAAAAAAACTGTTGGACCTCTCTGGCTAAACTCCTTCTGACAGCCTGAGGAACTGTCTCACACAAGCTCAGGGAGAAGTTCACACCCACTGGATATAACTGCAACCCTGGCTGTACTCAGCGTCTGCTGAGCCTCTGCTCCTTGGAAAGAATGTTGCTCTCCATGGAGCATCATCCCCTTGGGCTTCGCACTGAGTCAACCGGCATCACGTTGTCTTTAGGCTTCACAGAACTCTGGAACTACACTATGTCCCACATGGAAAAAGAGAATCTTCCTTTCCTAAGTCTGTACCCCACCTGTCACTTGGGCCTGCAGCTGGAAATGTTAGACACAGACAGTCAACAGATTCTTCAGAAAAGAAACTGTTTATTACTCCTTTACTTCTCCCATCCATCTCATGAGGTGATGTCAAGTGCTGTAGGAGATACATGCCACCTCCTTCATTGTTTTCAGCTCTGCCCACCAAGTTCCCATGAACCAACTTGTCCCTTTCCATTCAGTCAAAATCCAAAAGCCAGACCTCCCTGGGTTGAGCGCAGCACTATGAAGCTATCCAGAGCCACTGCAGCATGAGTTCGATCCCCGGTGAGGAAGCTTCCCACATGGCACAGCAGACCTCTCCTGCCTCGCCCACTGCTCCCAGCAGTGTATTTTTGTCGATCTGCCTGTTCTGCTTCCCACTCTGCCTCTGGTGAATTCTCTCACTGCCCCACACCTCTGGCCTGCACCCCAGCTTATATGCATAAATAAATAAATCTTAAAAAAAAAATCCAAAAGCCTTTGCAGCTATCCAATTAGGCAGATCTATACCTTGTGCATCATGACCTCATCTTCCTATTCTGGTAAGTTCAGCTACCCACTTATGAAGTTGTTTTGGTTCACTGAGCTCATAACCACAAAATAACAGAGCCCATCCAGGTCTGGTGGTGATGGGAGCCCTCAGTCAGTGTAGACGATCACATGAGGACTACTCCCTCTCCACTCCTCTCCCCCCAAAGAAAAAAGGGAATCACAGTGGCAGACAGAGCAACTGTTCAGGAGCGTTTTAACTCATTTCAATATGATTGCCGGTTGAGTGAGCTGGCGCTCAAAATGCGGAAGGTAAATTAGCTTGGGACATATCTGCATGCAGCTGAGAAGAAGGCATTCATTTCCTTGGACTTCAATACAACATTCAGGGGGCATTCTTTGACTTTCAGTTATCCCAGGGGAAGAGAAGGCAAGGATTCAGGTGTATAGATAGAGGAAACAGCACGCCATCCTCATCACTTGGACTTCAGAAGAGACAGGGAGACAGAAAACATGGGCAGGGATGTAGTTTTGGTACAAACATGTCAAGTCTTAGTGCCCTGGATACTCAGGGCCAGGTATGAGTAAAAGTTACTTTTGTGTATGACCTCCTCCCCTCTTACATTTTGACTTAAACAGGAACTCCAGTCATTCATTCTGGAATCAAAAACCTGAAGGTCTTGAAAACAACCCAGTCTGGATTTGAAGGCTTTATCAAGGACCAGTTCACCACCCTCCCCGAGGTGAAGGACCGCTGCTTTGCCACCCAAGTATACTGCAAGTGGCGCTACCACCGGAGCAGAGATGTGGACTTTGAGACCACCTGGTATGATGCTGTGCTGGGGTCTGGTGCCGGCGCAGGTAGTGAAATGGTGTCTGTCCTCTGCCCAGGTTCCAGAGTTCATGGAATCTTTGATCTGGCGGGGAAACTTAGAGGCCATAGTAGCACCAGCAAGGCACGGAGCAGGCTCTCTGTGATCCGGGCAGACAGGAAAGGGGGAGTCCTGGAGCCCTCAGTGGCTTTTTCAGGCTTTTAATGTTTTTCTACAGCATTTGTAACCAGGTGCAGGGCAGGCAGGGGGACCTAGTGGCTGGCAGACCTCCCAGACCCCCGGGAATCTGCACTTTTTCTGGGCTCTTTGGCGTTATCTCGTGATCTCTTATCTGGTCTCTACTGTTCTCTGCCGCATGGTCCTCTGCCGCCGCGCTCTGCTCTGTTCTCTGCTGTCCTCCATGACGCCCCCTTATACGCCCAGTCTCTCCAGGCCCAGATGCGTCCACTCACGCAGGCCAACACCCTACGTCAGCTGCCGCCATCAGACACGCTTGTGGGACCACAGGGGTCTATCACTAATGCTAGTGGCAGGAGGGCAGAAAATCCTGATTTTCTTTCATTTACTCTGCACCATTCAATTCAACATCCCCATTGTTCAAAATCCTTTCCTTTTGGATTTAGAATAACAAAAACACTAGTCTTTGAATTAGTAAATCTTCACTTGAAGTGCTATTAGCTATATGACCATGAATGGACTACCTAATTTCTGTTTTTCAAATAATTAATTCAGCAGTTCTCAAACATTACTATGTATCAGAATCAAATGGAGTTTGTGTTGAATTGCAAATCACTGGGCCTATCCTGAAAGGTTCTAATTCTTTAGGTCTGAGAACTTGCATTTATTTAACAAATTTGAGTTTATCTGAAAAAATTCCCAGGTGATGCCAATGCAGCTGCACCAGGGGGCATACTCTAAGAAGCATAGTCTCAAGTGAGGATAATGATGTTTGACCTTACTACCTCATAGTGGATGCAGAGTGCTAAACTAGAGTAACTAACCCATTCAGCTTGCCAAGGACATTCTAACTTTAACACTGAAATTCTCATGTCCAGGGATACTGCTTGAGCCTAGACAAAGTGGGACAAATGGTCAACCTTGGCTAAACTCAAAATAAGATGATATTCACAGAAGCACTTAATACATGTTAAATGCTTCAAATGTGTTCAGGTTATGGTTATTGGTTATTGTAAGGGTATGGCACAGTATCCTTGACAAACTGTAATTAGGCCTCTAAATTCACAGAGTTTGCATTTTGACTAGGTGTCCCATCATCTTATTCCTTTGCTGAAGTTTTCTTTGTCAGGAACTTCTACCCTGTGAGGAACTGGAATCTGCTCCCCACCCCTCAGCTCCCTCCACTGGTATAGTTTTATTCTGCTCTTTTTATTTTGTGATAGGGGTGAAAATGCTCTAAGAAAAATCTTACCTTGACCTTTTTTCCTTTTTCGCTTATAAATTTTTCACATGAGTAGCAGCGTGTTTGTGTTGAAAGAGCATGAAATTGCATTGTGATACTGATTGGATCTCCCCCCGAAGCAAGGGAGTTAGAGTGGACACTTAACGTTCAGTACATGAGCTTCTGAAGCCAGTGCAGACCCCTTAACTTTGAAGCTCAGATTCCTAATCTATAAATTGAGGATAATAGTAGCACCTGCCTCTGGTACAGTGAGAGAATTTGATGAAGTAGTCTCATAAAATACTTAGCATAGGGTTTAGCATGTAATAAAAGCTCTAAATATGTACCAATTCCAGGAACTAGCCAAGCCGATCAGTAAGAGGGTTAGAGGTCTTGAGAGCCCACTTCACTGGTTCTTCAAACATAAAGAGAGATATACTAGACTCTGACGCCATATTATGAAGATCACCTAGTGATGCTCAGTAAGCTTGTGGAATGGTGGTTGGGGGGGCTGGCACGGAGTGTGGGGGAGAGAGAGAAAGAGGGAGGAAGAGGGAGCAAGGGAGCAAGAAAAAGAGAGAGGGAGGGGAAGAGAGAGAGAGGGAGGGAGAGGAAGAGAGAGAGGGCAGGAGAGAGGGAGAGAGGGCGAGAGGGAGGGAGGGAGGAAAGAGAGAGCCGTGCACGCACATGTGTTGGGAATAGGGGGGATGAGATTTTTTTTGGAATTACAAGCTATTCATCTCTTGAAAATCAGCAATAAAATTGTTTTCTGGGGGACAAAGGTTACTGCTTCTTTGCTTACGATGAATAATTTCTGAAAGATCACTCTGTGAGAGTACTGTGTTCTCTTTTCTGTGTTTTAGGGACAGCGTTCGGGAAATTGTCCTCACAAAATTTGCTGGCCCTTACGACAAAGGCGAGTACTCGCCCTCGGTCCAGAAAACCCTCTATGATATCCAGGTGCTCTGCCTGAGCCACATCCCTGAGGTATGCTTGCTCCTTGCCCTTCTGAGAACTGAGAGAATGCGTGTCTCCCATCAGATCTGAGAAAGAGTTGAGGATTAAAATAAGAAAGTGGAAGACACAAGAAATCTGACATCTGTTGTTGTTCAAAAGCTTGATATAGCAAGTGAGAAGAGAGCAAAAAATGGAAAAAATCTGTCCAACCTGAAAACACAGGCCACTGCTATCATTCTTTAGTTTTGTTGAAAATTCTCTGAGCCTCTTGAACCTGCTACACTTTAAGCCTCATACTGAGGAAACCAGAGGAGAGGCAGTTAGACCAAGGGCCTATGTTTCAGGGGTGTAGAGGATGGGCGATACAGAGAGATTTCATCCATTCACCTATGCACCCATCCATCCATCCATCCATCCATCCATCCATCCATCCATCCATCCATCCATCCATCCATCTGATATTATTGAATGATTATCATGTCTCCATCAGAGTGGGCAAAGGGGCAGATGATTTCAGGAGGTGTGGCTGGCACTTGATATGCAAGCTGAGGTGTCCACCCTCAAGAGTCTGAGAGAGAAGATGGGATGAACAGGAACTGGGCACTGGCACCTCACACACCACCATGTGCTCTGTGGCACTCCAAGGAGTCAGGAAATTTTATTTTTTTAAAAAAGATTTTATTTATTTATGCATACAAGCTGGGGTACAGACCAGAGGTGTGGGGCAGTGAGAGGGTTCACCAGAGACAGAGTGGGGAGCAGAACGACGGAAACACCCTGCTGAGGGGAGCAGCAGGCGAGGCAGGAGAGGTCTGCCGCGCCTTTTGGGAATCTCCTTGGCTGGGTGCTGAACTCGAGTCACCACTGCCAGCGGTGCCACTGCCAACAGCTCCACAGCACAGTGCCTAACCACTCCTCCACTAGGGAGGCCCATCAGGAAATTTTAATTTAGAATCTGACCTTCCAGGTTGTTATGAATGTATATTTGTTACGTTAGAAGGGTAGAACATATTTCACTTAAGATATCTTAGCTTGATTTATAACTCTTACATCTTTAGACATCTGGTATGTGGACCTCTAGTTATACTCTTACCCCAGGGCCTGCAATGGTAGGGACAGGCCTGGTGAGGAAAGAATGGAATAAAGAGGACTTTAGGAGGTTGAGTAGCCACAACCACTCAGGGGGCAGGTTGAGCACTGAAGAAGTCTCTATCTTTCTGAGAAGCTAGTTTTGTATATAGAGGGGAGAAGTGTGGGTCCCTACCCAGTAGTTGGACTGGCAGGAGATAACAGTGTCAGGCAATAGAGGAATGTCAGAGGGTATCTCAGAGACAGAGGTGACACCTGAGTGACAGGCAGCGGGGGAGGGGAGAAGTGACGGGGGAGTTAGACTCTGAGTCACCCAATCTTACACATATTGTGGATTCCAGATTGAAGATATGGAAATCAGCCTGCCGAACATTCACTACTTTAACATAGACATGTCCAAAATGGGGCTGATCAACAAGGAAGAGGTAAGAGAACTTTAAAAATATTTAAAACAGAATTTCCTTCCTCCTGTTCCTCCCTTAACCCTCTTTATAAACTTGGCACTCTTAACAGCCGTTGCTTCTGGAAAATACATAGTTACCTCTGATTAGAGCCTTCTTAGACTCCAGGCCTTTTAACCTGAAGGTGGCGTACTCTTGAAATGAATGAATGATGACAGAGGCGGGTTGGAAGTTGCAGCCGAATGGAAGACAAAGAAAGAACAGTGTGCTCAAGGAAACAGCTCTGAGATCTACTTCTCGGAAAAGAGCCGCATAAGGTCACATGATTCTTCCATCATGAGGTGATGGGGAGAGGAAAAAAGCTCTATTTTCAATTTTTCCATCACCTTTACCTTTCAATTTAGTTAATTTGATAGCACACAATATGCACAGAAAGGATGAAAAAGAAAATGTGTTTCTAATTGTAGTTTTAAAAGGCAGATGAAGAAGTCCAGTTTTTGAGAGAAAAACTTAATTGGAAAAAGCGTTCACTCTGTCATGTTCTCAGCCTTGACAGAGGTTAACCCAGGCCAAGGTATCTGACTAGTTCGACTGAAATCCCAAGAGAAAACCTGCAGTGACCATCGTGGGGAGAGCAGAACGTCCCTCCTCCCTAACCTCTTGCAGAATGGCAAGATTTTTCTATTTGATCCATTCCTGCGCAGGCTTCTATAATTTTGGCAGCTTCTTTTAATGAGTGTAGAGGGAGTGAAATAGGGTCATGCCATTAATTGAAATGGCTCTGCTGCCCTTGAATCATATCCTTTGGTGGACAAAGGCCAATGTCCAGAAGGTGTCCAGAATGTCCTACTTTCTGAGTCTATGGCCCAGCAGCCTTAGTAGTCACAGCCCTCTGGCCAGGCACCATGTTTCTGTCCTGCTGGTGGCTCCATCACACTCAGTATCACCACAGATATAGGTGGAGGCTGGAGAGAGGAGCTGGAATTCAAGGGTTGTGCCTGGTCTGGCTGACATTAAACCCTGAATTGCAAAGGAGAACAAGCTTGATTTACATGCTGTGAGAAGAGAGCAAAAAAATGGGAAAATCTGTCCATCCTGAAAACATAGGCCACTGCTGTAGTTCTTTAGTTTTGTTGAAAGTCTCTTGAACCTGCTATACTTTCAAGCCGCATATTCAGGAAACTGGAGGAGGGGAATTGGAACAAGGGTCTATGTTTCAGGGGGTGCAGAGGATGAAAGATACAGAGAGATTCATCCATTCACCTATTCATCCATCCATCCATCCATCCATCCATCCATCCATCCATCCATCCATCCATTTGATATTATTGAATGATTATTATGTTTCCATCAGAGTGGGCAAAGGGCAGTTGAAAAAGCACCATTAACTTCAGAGGAAGGAAGGATGTTGACGATCACAATGTCATCAATGAGAATGTCAAGCCTTTTTAAAAAGATTACTTTCTGAAAGGCTACTGGTACAGTTAAGAGGAAACTGGCTTCAATGCTGTGACATCGCCATCACCAACAGGATTTCCCTCTTGGCTGAAGAATCCCTTAAGTTACTTGTGATGCTGGAAATGTAATGAAATGAAAGTAATCCTGGTCCTATCCATCACAGGTGAAGCAAATGCACCCCAAACAGGAAAAGGGTCAACTGTCATGACTAGAGCAGTACTTAGATGAGTACCCCTCCCTGCAGAGGGAGGAGAGTCTTCTGAGGCCCTCCTGACATTTTGGGCCCAGCTCTAAGGCTGGCTGGTGGGCTGCGGCCTTACTCCAAGTCAACTCCCTCCTAGCGTCCAGCCAGGGACCTGGAGGCAGGCAGGCCTGAGTTCCTTTGGGTCAGGCTCTGCATAAAGCCACCTGGGAGACTGAACAAGCTGTCCTGTGTCTGTGTCTGCACTTTGGGGGTGACTTGGAGACACTCAAGCTCTCCCACAGCGTGGGGTACAGAGTAAGGCAACACATGAGAAGTAGGGAATTGGGACACACTGACCAGAGAAGGGAAGTGATAAATGACAGGGCAGGAACACAGGAGGACTCTAAATGTTCCCCTGTCTGCAGCCATTTAGCATCAGGCTAGCAGTCCTGAGGGCCTCAGCTGCTCCTGAGGCCACAGCGCTATTATAGCCTAGGACAGTGATGGATGTTCAAAGTGAGTCATCAAAAAAAAAAAAAAAAAAAAAGGTCAAATTATCATCACTACATTTAATTTAAAAAGCAGGGTATGTAATGAACTTAAGAAACATTTATATCTCGATGATCAAAAGTTTTCATAAACTCTTTAATTTTCTGGAAAATTAAGTCATTTCTCAAACATTACCAGAAAAAAAGATATTACCATACTTTAAACATGTTAATAGGATGCATACATTTTCCTGTTCAGTAGTTGTTTTCGTTATTGATTTACTATTGATTCATAGAAACAAAGGAGAGACCTATTTTAATGCCTCTGAAGTTACCATGTGGTCTTTCTGCAGGTCTTGCTGCCATTAGACAATCCGTTTGGCAAGATTACTGGTACAGTTAAGAGGAAGCTGGCTTCGAGGCTGTGAATCGCCATCACCAGCAGGAGGTCCCTCCAGGCTGAAGAATTCTTTAAGCTACTTGTGAGGTTGGAAGTGTAGCATTCAGATTATCAACTGAGTATATCGATTTAGAGTTACCATTTCTCTCCTAGATAAAAGAATCCCTCTCTTCTACTCAGCAAGGTGTTTTGTGATTCATAATTATAACAAGCTTCGTGGATAGTTTACTCCACAAATGCTAAGCAATATTTGAACAATCATAATCAACATTTCTTTTTAATAATCTTGTGCCTTCCTGTCTTAGAGAAGCTTTAGAATCAACAAAGAAAATAATCATGAATTAATGGAGGTGTCTTATCACAAGTTTAAGAAGCAAGTATTGTTTTCATCAAACTGATGTTAGAACTTTGCTTCTGAGTAATACAGAAATTGTAATGATAAAATCATATTTTGAAAAATGTCATTAGGTTGACTATTTGGGATATTCAGAATGCTCTAGCATATGTGTCATTGGGAGTTTATTTATTAATGTATTGGCTTTGTAATTTTTACAACACTGAGAGTATATTCAGGGCACATTGGGCACTGGAAAAACATTCAAATTGTTTTAATTTGAGTAATTCATCACTTGGTGCAAAGAGTCACATTTAACAAATGCCAGGTCAATACACAGATGGATGAGGCAATGGTGGCTATATATATATATATATATATGAAAATAACAGCAATGATGATTTCTGGGTGGTGGGATTATGAGTGAATTTTATTTTTTGCCATGTAATTTTCTGAATCCTCCAAATATGAACATTTATTACTTTTATAATCAAAAAAATAAATAGATGATTTTAAAATGCATATAGATTTGAGTGGTGATTACCTTCATATCGACTAGCACTACAAATGTATATATGCCATAAAGCTTCATAAACTATAAATTTTAGGAACCGAGGTGAAGACCTGTCCGCATGAACATTCTAGATGACCTTCCTCTACTTTTAAAATCTCCATTTATCTAAGAAAATTTAAGTCTCCCATTAAAATATGCTTACATATGAGTACTTAGAATTATTTGATAACTCTTCTTCACTCACCTATGCAATACTACTACTGAAGGTAGTTTGGTATATGGTTAATTGCACAGATTCATTTAAATCCTGGCTGCCCCTCTTACTAACTGTATGACAAGTTTCATCATCTGTAAAATGGAGGAACCCAACTCGTAAGTTTTGAAGATTAAATGGGTTAATCTTTCTAAAGTGTTAGGTAGTATTAATGCCTGGGACTTAGAAATTCTTATATATGTTTATTGAATGAAATAGCCTGACTGTTTTTCACTTCTTATTAGACCCAGGTAGAAAGTCATCCCTGGACTGTGTGGGTGAGATGAGAATTGGAAGGTCTGAGAGCAGCAAACCCTGGAAAATACTTGAGGCCATTTACAAGCTAGTGCCTGCTTGGAAAGACTATGAAATAAGAAGGATGAAATCATTTGATAAGGAAACTTTTGTGCCATATTGAATGCTCATGTTACAAAACATGTTCCTACCTCATGTAACTTGCATGGTCACATAGCTAGTACATTTTATCCCTCTACTGATTTGATCATTCTGTTCAAAGTGGAATTTAGAGCCTAATGTCATTTTTCCTAATTAAAAAAAAAAAGAATAAGTGGAACCCTTCTTACTTCACATTTTTCTTGGTCATGGTTTGCTATAAAAAAAAAACTGGTTAGAGCAGAATTCTTAAAAATTGTTTTATACTTATCCTGTTTTGTTCTTATATACAGTTTTGTTTCTCCTAGCTTATAAAATGTTTATTGTAAAGGACTGCAAATGAACTATTGGATGATATATCCCAGGTGTGTGGCAGGAAAGTCTGTAGTCTGTGAAATTTCAAGGACCAGGGTCCCGTTTTGTGGAGGATGTTTTCTTGAGGTTAAGATAGTAAAGCTGACAGCCTGTGCGGACAACCCGGCTCTCAGTTCTACCTGCTTCTTTCAGCCCTAACTGTAAATACCTGTGAGACAATTTGTTTAAAAACACTTGAAAATTTTGTTATGAAAGAGTCCATGGACCCTGTTCCAATTTTCTGGGAAACAAAGCTGTTCTCACAACACTCTTCCCTCCCCTCTCTTACTTCTAACCCACCTCAAGTATTGGGTTGTTGGAAAAGTCAATGCATTTTTGCTTGAAAAACAGAAAAATACATCACGACTTTTCCGACAACCCAATACTTTCATGGGGAAAGAGCATAGGGAATTCCAGAACATTTACTGCCTGGGTGGTTGTTTGCTGGTACTCAATGGGGCTTGATGTTTTGACAGCCAAGATTCTGGCTAAGACTTGTTCCAAATCATCTAAATTTCATCTCATAACTTTTCATTGAGACAGACTTGGAAAATGTGTCTTGTTCCTTTTTCTTTTCAGGCTCAGACTTAAGTTCATTTCATTCTCTAACCTATATTTTCTCCCCAATATAATAGAAAAAAAATTCTGTTAAGACAGCATTTTATTTATTTGTCACTGAGACAGAATGTACCTTTTTCAATCACCTGTAAGATTCAACTACAGAAATCTGAACTTCTGTCTAACCTCCTGACCCTCCTTCCAGAAAGAACATTTTCTTTCCTTCAGACTCAGGGCTGAATGAACTTGGTCTTTTGTAATCGGCTTTGCAAAACCTTTGTAAGTTCAGCCTCTTGACCTGCATTTATGAAGAATCTAAAGGTTCTTTCTAAATACATGGATCCCAAGTCTTCTAAGCAGACACACTAGCTTCTTCTTGCTTTCAAATGCTGGAAATGTAATCTCTGTGTTTTTCATCATCTTTGTTCTCATTTCTCTCAGAGTTCAGCTATTTCTCAGTCTCCTATTTGCCCATACTCTTTCTCAGAAATTCTTAGTTTTTTGGATCCTTTGGACATCCTATTGAGAATATAATGGCTCTGACTCTTCCTAGGAATGTGCTCATCCATGTCTCTACAGGTGCCTCAGACTCAGCATCTACTGAGGAAGTATTTTAAGCTCTCTCTTTTACATGGGTACTTTAATGGGTGTCCTATAAAGAATACCCATGTACATTTACCACATAAGGAAGATATTCAACCAAACTAGAAGATATACTGATCACCTTTACCTGACAAAGGGAAATAAAGAGTAGTTAGAATTAAAGAGAAGGATCCTAAGTGTATTAGTTTCTTGAAGCTGCTGTAACAAATTTACACAAACTTGGTGATTTATAATCTTATTCCCAAATTGTCTGCAAACCAAAAGTCCAAAATCAAGGCATTAGCAGACTTCACAGACTCTAAAGGAGATTCTCTAAAGGAGATTCTGTTGCTCTTTCAGGTTCTGGAAACTTCAGCACTTGTTTTCTGTCAGTCTCCATGTATAACTCTTTTAAGAATAGTTGTCATTGAATTTAGGATCCTCCCAGATAACCCAAAGAGATTTCCTCATTTCAAGATCCTTAACTTAATGATATCTACAAAGAATTTTTTTCACATTTACAAGATTCTGGCAATTTGGATGTAAATGTAGGATTTGGGGTTTACTACTCAATCCACTTCACCATGTCAGGGGACAGCAAGTTTTTGAGGGCACCTCTTATGGTACATACTGGACCTTTAACTACACACAGGCTATAATTCCCTTCAGATAGGGGGAAATCTCAGGAAGCATTTGACAACTTAGGGATAGCATCAAGGACTCAAGTTCATTCCTTCCTTTGTTCTGCCACCCTCACTGTGTGGTAATGTTTCCCCTGTGGCCCCAAGTACATGATAAATCTCCTGTTAGTAATGCTATTGCATCATCCAGATTTCCCTTGGGAACAAAGCTCTAAGATACCAGAAGTGTTGGTCACCGATTGCTTATACTTGGGTTTCTCTGTAGGAATTGTTCTTGGCTAAAGGAAGCTATCCAACCCAAGTTTACACCTGCTCACTGAGAGCAGTCCATATCCAGTGCTAGTCAATGTGGGAAATACAAAATCCTGACCCATTTGCTTTAAGTAGCACAACTGTGCAGGGCCAGTCCAGCTCCAGGGTTCCCAGTAGGCTGAGACCACTGTTACAACTTCATCATAATTTAACTTCTCCCTCTGCCCATTCGTGCTTCTCCTGCTTCCTACAGGCACTGTTACAGAGCACATGCTTCAATAAACCCCCTGCATGAAAATCTCAATGCCTCAATGTATGTTTCTTGGGAAAGCCCACCTGTGATATGAGGTGTGGTTCTAGGAAAGAGGCTCTAAAATGGGGTTTTTGGAGTTGGATCAGCCACATCCAGATAGAAATAAGCAACTTGAATGTTGTAGTTGTGAAATTGTTAACACTTTCACGAGAAATGAATTGAGATGGATAGTGGAAGATGGGAATGTACTGGCCAGGGACATATCTCAAATGCTTAAGAGATATGGAAGAAGTAATTACTATGAAAACTGAAATTTGGATGGGTGTCGGTGGGGACCATTAATGCATTAAGAAAGACAATGAAAAGCTGGGGATGATTAATAGCCACTGTAAGGAAGAGTGTGAAAGCTTCCTTGGCAGTATATATAAAGACTATACAGCCAGATGACAAAAAATGTTTAAGGTTGGACCCAGGGTGTCATTATAATAGCAGAGCTCTGAGGAAGATTGCATTCTCAATCCTGACAAGTTTACCACATAAAGGTCAGGGTCCCAATAGATGCACCTAAAATACTGAATCTTCAGATTTCCCTGGGTCTACAAGTAAAGTATTCTTTCCTATTCAAATCCACTTATTACCCTCTTGCTTGAAGCCATTGCAGAGGCTTATGCCTAACAAGGAAACAGTGCCCCCTTAGGCTCTATTCCCTACCCCATCCCTGGCTACCAGGTTTCAAATTACACCAAATCATATAAAAAATCAGCCAGAGACTGACCATGACTATCAAGGGATGGAAAGGTCCAAAAGAGTGAAAATGACTCAGTCAATATATAGGAGTTAAAGGAAAACACATAAGACTGGGTCTTAAGGATGCTAGAGAAATCCTACTAGATTTTCAAATGGAGAAAGAAGGATTTTGTAACTACATGGAATGGACCTTGTATGCTTTAAAGGTCTACATTAACTCTCTTGCACTTTGTATATGGGACCTAGACCCTCTGGATATTACATAGAACATTACATTGCTTCATTGGTCCATGATATGATAATTGGAGTAGATGAATAGAAGTGACGTGCTCTGGAGAAGGGTAGAGAAAACCATCAGAGGCCCACCATATTAGTTTAGTTTTAGGAGTCCAGGGCAGGAATTGGTAAAATCTGTATGTACAACCACTCTTTCTATAAGTGTTTCTTTTATTGGAACACAGTCATACCAATTTATGTGTTGACTATAGTTGCTTTCATGCTGCAATGGTAGAGTTGAACTCATGCTGCAATGGTAGAGTTGAACAGTTGCAACAGAAACTATTTGATCCACAAAGCCTAAAATATTTACTCCCTGGCCCATGACAGAAAAAGTTTGATGACTTCTGTTTAGGACCTCCCTTATAATTTAAAGTACACATCACTGCATCTCAAATTTTTACCTTTAAGAATTATAGACACAAACTACAGCCACAAAAAAATGAACTCCAAATGGATTAAAGATTTAGGTAAAGACCTGCAACAATAAAATACATAGAAGAAAACACTGGTGATGCATTTCATGATATCAAAAGTAAAGGTACTTTTAGTCACTCAACCCCCAGGGAAAGGGAATTAAAAACAAAAATAAACAATTGCCTCAAGTTAAAAATCTTCTGTACAGTGAAAGAAAATACAAGATGATAAACTAGACACCCTATTAAATGGAAGAAAGCATTTACACAATATAGAATTGATAAGATATTAATATCAAAGGAATATAAAAACTCAGTCAACAATAAAAAACAATAATAATTGGGCAGCAGACTTGAACAGACAATTCACCCAAGAGGACACCCAGAAGACCAAAAGACATATGAAAATATGTTCCTCGCCACTTCTATAAAGAGAGATGCAGATTAAAACTGTAGTGAGATACCATCTTAAACCAGTGAGAACAGCACATATTAAAAACATCCCCAACAAGTGTTGGAGAAGATGTTGAAAAAAGGGAACTCTATTACACTGTTGGTGGGAATGTGCAACCATTAGGGAAAGCAGCCTAGATTTACCTTAAAAAAAAAAAAAAAGGAAATCCTGTATGACCCTGCAGTCTTGATCTATGCACAGAATATGAAACTATCAACAATATCAGCCCTTGTACTCCATAATGTTCATAGCAGCATTATTTGCAATAGCTTGGAGATGGAAGTAGCATAAATGATCATGTTTCTCTTGCTCAAAGTGAACTCGGGGCCAGAAACCAGTCAACTAGAGGTAAATCTTGAACCCCAAAGGATGCAGGAATTAGTCAAAGCAGCCAATCCTAAGCTGTTTACTCTGCACTGTCTTGTCTTTCCCATGGAAACCTCAGTAATGACTCAGGCCTAGGTCTGCTTTTATTTATGCTTCTACCTACAGACCAAACCTGATGCTTGCCCTATAGCAAGGAAATTGTGTTCCTTTCTACAGAAAATACAAGTGATAAATTCTTTCAATAGAATGACCTCTTTATGTTGTAATTTAGTCATCTTTATAAGTTAAAGCCTACACACAATTCACTGCGGGAATGGACTTTAAATGCAAAGATCTTTGTATTATATAATATTTATCTAAGGATATCAACCATAGAAAAAGCACTGATCAACCAAATAGAGAGAATGACTTGTCCGGTGGATGCCAGTCAACTTCTGTCATTGGCAATACCAGCAATGGCACGACAAGCTCATCAACAGAGTAGCCATGCCAACAGAGATGGAGGCCATACCTGGGTTAAAGCATGGACTACTCCTTTGTATTACTGACCATAACTATTGCTAAAAAATATCCAGCTTTCCAGCAGTAAAGACTAGTATCAGGTGACATCTTGCTGTGGCACCAATTCTTGAGAAGACAAACCAATCACTTGGCAGCAAGTTGAATGTGTTGGACCCCTGCCGTTCTGAAAGGGCCGGTCACTCATCTGAACTAGAATTGTTATATATGTGGTCCTGGGAAGGCAATCAAAAGTGTCTGACTACCTGCTGACTTAAGAGCTGGATCAGGGTAATTGATAGTGTCTCATCCCTTCCCTTTGGAATGTGAGTTACAGCCTTGCTGTTGATTTCTAATTTAATCTTACTGTGGTTGTGGAACATACTTTGTTTGATTTTAGTCCTTTTCAATTAAAGAGATTGTTTTATGTCCTCACACATGATCCATTCTGGAGAATGTTTTATGTGCCCTTGAAATCTGTGTATCTGGTTTTGAGGTCACGCAGGCATATTCTGTTCATACGTAGAAGTCTTTGCTGAATCAACCTAGCAAGGCTTAAGTGATAGCCAACACAGCCTGTCCTTACTAAACACTGAAATGTCTCTAATGAAAAAAGCTGTTCTCCAAAATAGGCTGGCCTGGGACATTATTCCTGCCTTGCAAGGAGGCATCTGTACCATTATCTAAACAGAATGCTGTGTATTCATACCAAATGAACCAGCTAATGTATCATCTTTATCAAATCACACAGGACACAAGTGAATGCCCTGAGTGATCCAACTCCTAGCCTAGGGAAATAAGTTAATAGTGGTTTGGATGATGGGACTCTTGGTAGGAAAAAGTTGTCACTGATTTGGAAATCAGTCAAACCTGTCCTTTTCCTTGCATGTGCCTATATGGCTGTGGCCTGTGCCTCCTGTATAGCTAGAGAGATGCCAAAAGAGCTCCTTCCATGCTAGCAAAACCTCTTGTTTGAGATGCATGATGCAAGAGGCGGGTATGTAAGATTGTTTGAGCTGGTCAGGAAGGGGGGAGTGTTGGGAAGGGCAGTCAAGAAATGGGACCACTTATTTGGCCCAAGAGCTAGACTCGGGTGATTGGAAAGTCAGCCAGTGAAATAGAGTAATGAGCCCCGCAAAAGAAGTATCAGCAGGGAAAATGTCGTGCTGGCCATTAGCCTCTGTGTAGATAACGTGGCCCTTGTTTCTCATTCTTGTGTGAGTATGGGGACACTTGGGGAAGAGTGGCTGCTTTAATATGTTCTTCTTGAGAAACTGTACATAGCACACCATGGCAGGAAGGCGGGGGGTGAATGGCTGCCTTGGTGGGCTGGCCTCACTATGGGCAGTTTGACTGTCCATGGGTGCTGGTTGGAGGCTGAAGCTCAAGTAAGAAAGTTGGATTAAGAGCTGAGGTTAAAGAAACAAACCCCAGCTTCTTAAGGGGAAAGTTGGTATCTTCTCTGTCCTTTGAACAAGTGTTATCAGTCTTTGAAATATAAACACCCCAAGAGATAACCAATACACTGTGTGCCAATGACTGAAGAAACAAGGGTGAGGACAGAGGGTTTTTTAAATACAGAATGCTGGAGAAGCTCCTTTGATATTTTAGTTTCATTAGGAATTGAGGATTCTAAATGGTGAAAGAAAGTGAACATACAAGGAAATTAATGAGAATAGAATTTTTTGGGGGAGGTAAGGAAGGAAATAAAGGAGGGGGGAAAGAAAGGTGGGGAAAGTTACAGAAGTTTTGTGGAAAAGGTTTTCAACAAAGGAATTTTTATGTGGTCAACGTGACTAAAATTGGAATGGATTTATCTAAATTAAGAAGAAAAAAAATGCACGTCACAGAAATAACCAAATTCCCTTGTCAATTGCATTATAATGATCTTTCATCAGGTCTTTAATCATGGGCATTTTAAAAGTCTTTCTATTTACAGCTGATAACTGAGATCAACTTGCCTTCTCTTGGGAGGCACAGCAGTGAACTTCTCCAGCGCTTTGCCCAAGCTGCCTGCACAGCCCCACAATAAGTCATGGACTGGTAACAGGAAACCTGCCCCTGTTCTCCTTCCCATGTCAGTAAAATGGGCCATTACAGCGACAAGATAACGTTAGCATGTGAAGACCTGCCTCTGCTGCATGACACCACAGGCTTAGCTCGAATATCTATAGAGAGGAGATGGGCAGTGAATTTGAAAGAGTGCTATAGAGGGGCCGTGCCCAATAGAAGGCTGGTCACCGCCTGTGAATTCTTCGCCTGTGCGCACAATTGTAAGTCCACTCAGGCTCAGGGAACAACAATAGGGTTTATTTTAAACAGGGAATAAAAAGAATTCCTAAGGCTACAAGGGACTGGCTGTCTCGCCCCAGATAGTGTTCAGTGTCCAGAAATCCCAAACAAGAGGCCACTCATCCAACATGGCGCCATCCTGTCAATGAGAGCCTAGAGCTCATGGCACCAGCCAGCAGCAGGCCAGGATCCAACTTACCACAGCTGAAGCTGCTCACAGCAGCCTCGCTGAGATGACAACATAGCAGCCCACAGCAACAGTCTGCAAGTCAGGATGGGACTTTGGACCAGACAGCCACGGAGGCAGCAGGACTGGCAGGCGGTGCTCGATGACCAGACGTGGTTAACAGCTGTCAGAGGTGATCTGGACACAGAGTGCTGGTCACACATGAGCAGTGCAGGGCAGCACTGGCCTGTAGTGCTGATCACCAGAGGTGGTGTTAGAAACACCAGCATTATAGCTCTTTGTGAATTGTTGGCCCACACCAACGACAAACGATTCTTTGAGACTGCAGGCTGGGGGCCTTTAATGTTCCTTCCAGGCCATGTCAGAGGCAGGTTGGGGGCAGGTGTGGCCAGCCTGGCCTCTGCAAAGCTCTTTGGCTTCTCTGAGAAGCTTCCCAGTTTCTCTTCTTTGTTTGGAGGTTGGCTACTAGATGCTTCTTTCTTTCTTCTTCAGAGGTCAGGAATAGTGTCTCCTCTCCCTCAGGAACAGAGAGCACAAGTGAGAGAGTTGAGAGCCCGAGTCCCAAGCTGGCGCCTGCCTTGCCTTATATCCTCTCTAAGCGTACCCCCGCCATCCCACCCCCACCTACAAGTCTGATTGGACCGTTTTTTAATCCTATAGCTGATTGGACCATTTACCAATGAACTCATAGCTCACACCTGATGGTCCAATCTACAATCCAGGCACCAAATCCATGGGGCTCTCTGCTGTCTATAGCTGGAGGGAGCCACAGCGCTGGAACTGGCACAGTGGGGCACCTTGCAGCGTGACCCAGGGGCTGCATGCCCTGTGGTGGCGTGGCAGGGGAACCACTACTATCTGCCATCACTGCTGGCCTCTGCCTGCAGCCTGCGCCCCAGTGGGGCAACTATGGCATGTGATAAAATGCTGTAGTGTGAGCAGGCAGCAAGGCAAAGTGGGCAAAGGAGAGTCCTGGAGCCTTAGGTGGCTTTTTTGGGCATTTAATTATCTTTCTACACCATTTGTAGTGAGGTAACCAGGCTGGGGGGCTCTCTGGGCTCTCGGGTTCTCTGCCATTCTCCACTGTACTCTGTCGCTCCATCCTCTGCAGTCCCTATATGCTCAGCCTCCAGGCTCAGGTGTGCCCACTTATGCACACCCACACCAAACTGCAGGTGCCACCATCAGGCATGCGTGCCCCGAGCCTGAGCTCCCAAGTGCCTCCTGCATTCAAGGTTGCAGGTGATAGTCACAGAGGCCCAAGGCACAAAAGCCTGAGCAATCTTCATCTACCCTACAAATACCTACCACTTCCTGTCACTTGCATTGTCTGCAAGGAGCTTCTGGGGCTGGGCACTGGAGCCTCAAAAAAGGAGGGTCTTTGGTTTCAAACTCACAGAAAATTAAAAACATGGCCACTGCCATAAATGTTCAGAGGTTTGGTTGGGTAAGGCACATGGTCCAGAAGCCGTGATGGCTAAGATACTAGTCACTGAGAATGTGAAAGAGACACAAGCCTTTGTAGGGATTTGGCATTTGGGAGAAGATTTGCTGCCACATGATGCTTCCTTTCCTTATTTCTCCTGTCAATAAAGGGCATGTGTGGATCTGAGAATCAGAGCAGCAAAAAAACAGCCTTCAAGAAAGTAAAATGCATAGTGGAACAGAATGAAGCTCTGGGCATCTCCCAAGCTGGACTACAATTCAGGTTAGATGCGCCTGTGAGTTAGGAGTCAGACTCATGGCATAGATGCTAGGAGGGAAGTGCACTCCGAGGGTTTGCACTAGGGTTCGGCTCTTCTAGAGATTATCTCTATGGCTTGGATGGTGGGAAGCTGAGGGCTGGGTGATCAAGAGCAAGCCTCTCTTCAAGGTCAGGGAGGAACATTCTGTTCACACATAAAAGCCCTTACTGATTTCACCCAGCAAATCTTAAATGATAGCCAGCAAAGCCTGTCCTTACTGAACACTGAAGCGTCTCTAATGAGAAAAGCTGTCCACTGTCCTCCAAAATAGAAGGGCCTTGGCCTTTATTATTGCTTCGCAGTGAGGCATCTGTGTCATTATCCAAACAGAACATTATGTATCCATACCTGATGAATCAACTAATGTGTCATCTTTATTAAATCACATAAAGACATCAGAGAATGCCCTGAATGATCCAACCCTCAACCTAGGGGAATTAGTATGTGGTTCAAATATGGGACTCTTGGTGGCAAAGTTGTCACTGATTTTTGGGAATCATTATCTTAACCTGAGTATTTTTTCCTTCGTGTGCCTGTATTGTTGCTGTGGCATCTGCCTCCAGTGTAGCCAGACACTTATCAACTGAGCCACATCCAAGCTAATGAAACCGCTTGCTGACCACCCAGGGCACATCAGAAGGGGTGGGGGGGGGCGGTGGCAGGTGAGATTGTAAGAGCTGGTCAGGAGGGGCTGGAGTGTTGGGAGGGCACTAAGAAGAATGTGATCACCCATTGACTCAAGAGTTGGACCTAGACCATCAGAGGCTTCTCATCTCCTCACCTTGGAAGGTGGGTTATAGTCCTGCCCCTTCGAATGTGTGCTCCTCGACACCACTCCAAGGATATAGCCTGAGAAGATGTGTTGTACTGTGTAAGTTACCTTGCTCATTGAAACGGCCATCTACCAATCTGGAGTGGTTTGCCTTTTCCTTTAGTCTCTCTCTGCCATCTATACATGGGGCTGATTTCTGATGACACCTGGGATGCTCTGGAGGTTGCAATCTCACATATGGTGTAGGTTTGCCTTTCCTGCCCACAGGGACTCAGCCAACTGCACCCTCCAAGGGCTTATACAATTCTGCATAACAATACTCAGACCAAAGATCTACTTTAAGATAAAGCAGATGCAGCAATCTGTAAATGACCATATGTTCCACTTGGTCCTATCACATCTATTCAGAAGCTGGTGGCTCAGAGACTGCTGGAATGGTCTGTTGAAGGCACAACTGAGGTGTTAGCTTGGACATGATAGCATATGATTATGGGATACCATTCTCCAGGATACAGTGTATTCTTAATGTTTGACACTTCCATGGTGCTATGTCTCTTAAAGGTAGAACACTTGGGCCTGGTAATTGAAGGCTAGAAATGGAAATGACCCCATCATTCCCAGTGACTCACCTGGAAAACTGGAGCTTTCCCATCCCTTCAACTCTAGACTCTGATTGGAGTAGTCCTAGCTCTAGGGAAGAGAGATAACTTCCATCAGGGGACACAATGCGTGATTTAAACTTGAAGCTGTAAAGTTGTACAATCAGCAAACTTGATAATATATAAGAAAAACAGCTGTTGCCAGCCTCCTGCACAGCCAAGAAAGAATCATAATCAGACCAAAATCTTAGAACACTTATGAAGGGAAAATGACATTGTAGAATATAATAATGCTATGAGTTTTAATTGAATGGTGGAGTGGATCAGTGATACAAATAACTCAAGTTGGCTTCTTAGAAAATTAAAGACATTGGATGCTTAAACTTCTAGTTGGATTTATTTATTTTACATGGAAGGCAATTGAAGCAAAAGATTAAGAAACTTATACAAGCTTTTACAGATAAATCAGGTGTGGATCTGGGACCAGAATCCAGGTCTTCTGACCCCTGTCCAGCATTCCTTTCCTTCTCCACTCTGGATTCACAATTCCCATTTTCCTTTTTAACTAAGTGTGGGTTAAGCCACCATTTAGTTACTCTGCATTCTGTGTGTGCATTGTATAGAAGGTTGATGAATATAGACATTCTGGTGGCTGGGAGAAGTCACCTTAGCATTAAAAATTCATTAGGAAATCTTCCCAAATAGACAATTAAACAGACTGATGTCAACATAATTGACTCAAAATTATTAATGCAGATCTACTGATATTTTAAATATTTTATTATTAAAAAAATGTTTCCTGTTTTTGACCCTCACATGTCTTTATTAAAATAACAAAGGTCTTCTTCTCACAAGACCATTCTGAAGGTCACTGGATGCGCCTCTTGGATTAGGGACAGAATGTATGTAGAATGGACCAAATACCTCAAATTAACTTCTCCAGATCTTTGGGGACCAACAAAAACTTACATGCATTTTTCTCAGCACATTCCCCTTAACTCAGCATAACAATTTTTCGAGGAGCTTAAATAATGTAAGTTTCTCCTTTTTTTAATGTGCCCTCAAGAAGATAAAGCATCTCCCAATCACTCAGCATTCAAGGACCTAAGAAAGCAATGATTTTATCTTTTAGCAATTATTAGGATGTACTAAATGAGCAGTATTTTGGCTCAGTATGTTTGCTAATTCTATAGACTGAGTTGGACTTGAAATGGAGTGAGATCATAGTAATTAAACCATATTTTAATGCGGTTTTCATGTACTACCAACCACTATGCAATGTAATCTCATTCAATCCCCCAGCAACCCTATGAGAGTGGCATTTTGGAAGGATTGCTAGTTTCTCCACAGCTCCAACATCCTGTCCTTGTTTAGCCAAATACTTGGTTGCCTGAAATAGACTACAGTTCCCAGCCTCTGTTGCCACTGTATGCCTCTGTATGGCCAAACAACTAAGTTCTTGTTAAAGGGATTTAAGTGGAAGTGCTATTTGCAACTTCTCAGAGCAGATTCCTGTCTCTACTTCTTTTAGCCTTGACTGGAATACAGTTGTGATTACTCAGCTTAAGCAGCCATCTTAGACACAGGAAGCTATGAGATGGTGATGATGGAGCAACATGTTAAGAGAAGACTGGGTTCTGGAGTGGTTACACTAACCCTTATCTGCTTACCTTCACACATCACATACACACTAGAGAAACTCTATCTTGTCTAGGTCACTGTTATTTGGGTTTTCAATGGAAACTAATTCTGAGATACTTGAGCTACTCTGTCCTAATTGAGATGTGCTGAAAGTGTGAAACATACAGTGGAATTTGAGGCCCTATAAAAAAAAGAATGCTAAATATATCATTAGTAATTTTCAGATTGATTACATATTGAAATGGTAATATTTAAGACATAATGGATTTAACATAGCATTTAATTGTTTCTTTTTAGTTTTTTAAATGAGACTACTAGAAAACTGTAATTACATCTGGGGCTCTCATCATATTTTGGTTAGACAGTGGCAGGCTCATATTATGTTGCTCTGCCTCTATCTACACGAGGGGATAGCTGGGGTACCTGAGGCTAAGAGGGGCCCACGCCAAAGGAATGGTGGAGCTGTGCTCAAGCTTGGTCCCATGTCACAGGCCATGGGTCTAGGCACAGGAGGGAACACTAGCCCAACACTAATTCTTAAAGGTAGGAGCTGCTGGTTGCCTGAAGAGTTTTACTGAGTTTCTCTCAAAATATGCTTATAATATCATGAATTTAATGGTATTATTTTCAAATTGCCTATTTCTTAGAATGTAAAAACAGAGGTAATTCATTGAAAGAGAAAATGAAGTACTATTTACTGAGTGATTCTGCTATCTTCAATTCAGAAAGAAGATATTTAACCTGAAATTTTTACCTTGGGAACATCCACAGGTGACAGAGTTGGACGCCTTGGTGGCCCATCTTTCCTTGGCTGCTTTACCTGATGTTTCCAGAAGCTTACGGTCTCTAAGCTGTGTGACCTAAACTGCCCCTTGAGGGATACACATGTGACACCATGTGTTATTTTGTGACACGTTTCCTTGTCTTGTGGCTTGTAGGTCCGGTTGCATGGCCAGGGCCTGCTCCACGAATAGTATGTTCAGTATGACACCTTTACTCACTGATCTCTTTCCCACCTGCCCTATGATAATGGTGGTAAGCCTGCCCTGTGGAAAAGGGGTTACATTTCCTATTTGCAAATTGCCTGGTCCATGATTTCTCTTGACAGACAATTGTAGGCAGCACCCCCCTTCCTAACTGAGGTAAAGCAACATCAACCTCGCTGCATTACTTGTGAGTAGCAGATGCTTCTTTCTCTTACTTAACTCACAGGGTTTGCCATTATTCTGACCTGGTGCTAGATCAGACGTAGCTCCTTGAGGTCAGCAAAAGCATAAAAAGGCCACAGTTAGAAAATGATTGTTTGAATCTCCTTCCCCTATGAAGTACTGCCGCCATGGACTAGAAATGGTGCTCAGACCACACAGTTACGTGTGGCGCTGAAGTGTGGAGCTAATGAGCAGCTAACCAATGTTCCCATTGCTCTTTCCCTCCTTCCTGTGACTCCTGTTCTTGTTTTAGACACAGAAATAACAAGTTTTCTTCTAAAAGGTAGGAGATCCTGCAGCAGTCAGCTCTTTGAACACTTGATTCATCTTCCAAAGCATTGCAGAAAACACTTCATGGGGATGTGCCCCGACCTGACCCCTGCAGGTCCTGTTGGCAATGACCATCAAATGCAGATGGCTCACCACCAGCAACTACTTTTTGCATTTGACATCCAAATATGGGAGTGGTTGGGCAACTGTGAGTCATTACATCTCTTCAAATTAAATTCCTTCAAAGATATATTTCACTAATGAAATGCAAGGACAATTGGTGGCCCTGACAGTGGGACAAAATTGATGCTCAGATAGGATTTTTATTGAGGAAGATGGAGTAAGGAGACAGGCACCCAAGTGGTCTCTTTTTCTTCATATTCGTCTTGTCCACTATGGATCAAAAATGATGCTCAAATTTGCTGCACAGTCCAATGCAGTATGCCAGCTTCTTTTCTTTTCAACGAAATCGACTTGTAACCTCCAGTTCCCGAATCAGACTTATCCCAACAAGGCTCTCTGTGTGTTCTTTGCTTTAGATCAGGGAGTCTAAACTTGAAATACGTTCAGGATCCTAACAGTTAATATAAAAGTGTGAAGGTGTCCAATGCATGCCATTAGGGAATGAAAGCAATTGTAATAAATTGGAGCTTTCAGCCTGACCTAGAAGAATGCAAATATTATAAAATCACACACATACTGCACTGGCCACAGGAAGTCATGTCAGCTTAGATCCCACTGAAAAGCAACATGTTGGCGACCTTGCCTTTAAATCAAATCATTAAATCTCCTTTGTAGAGTCTGAATGAGAGATTCAAACGTGGGGTGGGAAAGGAGATTCCTTTTTTAGATCCCTTGTGATGCTGATATCCTGCTTGCCATTCTGGTTCAGAATAATCAAAACCAACAGTAAACAACTCCACACAAATGTGTTGGCATCAGGGTGTGCTCATCCCCACTTACATTCATGAAGTGTTTTCCTACCTGGCAGTGTAATCGCTAAGAGTTGCAGACCCAGGGCACACTGATGGAAATCCATTGTGATCTGCAAAGGAATCAGACGTCTCTGGTTTTACAGCTGTCTGGAGACAAAGCCTGCCTACCTGCTGAATTTCAAGTACTTCCAGCCTCCCTCTATGTCCTATTTTGATCACACTGCTTTCCCCCTGGGCTGGAGGAGGAAGGAATGAGGGCGCCTTCAGCACTTGCCAAAGCATTCATGCCCGCCTGTGTTAGGCCTTTATTCTGGTTTAGGAAAGGCAGACTATCTTTAATTTGCTAATTTTGCCTGAAAGCTGTCAACAGAGGCTGAGGAATGATTTGATTCTTTTGGGTTTGTTTTTTAATTAGCATATTTTCCTTTCCTTTTTTCCCCCCTCTGGCAAGCATTTACAGAGCAATGCAGGCTTCAAACTTAGTTAAGCAGTGCTAGTGACTAAAGCTTCCAATAGTTGTGGGAGGTGACTGTGATAAAAACATCCAGAGACTAAAGGAGTGTGACCCCAGGTCAAATCTAGCGAAAAATACAATGTAAAAGAGACACACTTTCAGTGTTATTTACTCTAAATGCTCAATGGCCCACTGACAGTTGTCCCCCAGCCTCTTCTCCCTTAGCTACAGAATAATGGAACTTTTCAATTTTAGTTGGTCCTGTGGTCTTGAAGAAAAGGAAGAAATATTTCAAGCTTTCCTAGCATCTCAGTTAGGTGTGGAAATGTGACTGAATTCTGGACCGCAAGACATAAGAGGAAGCAACACATGCAATTTCTTGAAAGTGTCCTCACACAGGATACGTTTTTCTTTCCTTCTCCATCATCTGCAAAATTTTGTATATGAAAAGATGAGTCTTTATCTGGTGGAAAGGGCCATAGCTGTCATCAGAATTTAAAAAACAAAACCAAAGAAATGGTGTACAGAAAATAAATGTATCTTTGGCAAAAATGGTTGGGGGAGGGTAAGAGAAGGGATAAAGTTTATTTGTACCATTAAGTTGTAGATTTATATATATTTATCACACATAGATTTATATATTTTTCATATTTAAAGTTTTTTTAAGGCTTAACTTTCTCTCTGTGGTTTCAAGGAGAGACCGTAATTCTAAATTCCAACAGAAGCAGCAACCAAATAGATCAAATAGCAAATATGTTTGAATAAACATATAAATAAACTGAAGCAATGCTTT
This sequence comes from Scalopus aquaticus, assembly GCA_004024925.1. Classification (NCBI taxonomy): domain Eukaryota; kingdom Metazoa; phylum Chordata; class Mammalia; order Eulipotyphla; family Talpidae; genus Scalopus; species Scalopus aquaticus. The sequence goes on from PVIJ01003699.1 coordinate 59,221, forward strand.
ATTGTGAACACAAAGCACCAATTCAACAAGGCATTGACACACAGAGATTGAACAAATGTCTCTTTGAACAGAGATGTAATGAGCCCACTTTTTCAAGTTCTTAAAAACAAGTACTCAAACCAGGAATCAAACAAAGCATTGGAGCAATTAAAAAAATATTACACCATCATGAAGGAATATATATAAAAATATTCTGTACTAGTAACAAGGTTTTTGATTTATAATTCTTGGCAAATTTCTTCAGAAACAAATTATTTTAAATACAAACCATAAGGCAAAGAAATGCTTTCTTCAGAAACAAACAAACAAACAAACAAAAAACAATTACAAAGCAAATCTATGCAGAAAATACCATTACCCTTGTGAAAGCTAGCAGAACGTGGATGGATATCCCCAATACACAACAGTTTCTCTTTTGAGAGCTACCTTACTGCTCCTGAAGGGGCACGATGGACGTTCATTTCAAACATTGCAGCATATCCCAGTGAAACCTTAATAAGGTCAAGTGGAGGACCCTCTATAAAAAAGGGTGTCGGCAATTCCATCCAAATAGAAGCACTAAGGAGCAGAGGAATTTAAGGGAGACAGCAATCCCTTTCTCTTTTTTCCCCTCCCCAAGTTTTCCTGTTTTATATTTTCCTATGTCCTGTAACCAAAGGATGTTCATTTCATCCAATTCTTTTTTTAAGGATGTAGGGCAATCTATGAAGACATGAAGCAAATCCTCGTGACTTCAAAGCCTTTCTGGGGATGAGTGTCTCATCATGTCAAAGGTCATTCTATTTGACAAACCCCACAAGGAAAACCATCCCGTCCACCTGCTGTCCTTGCTCCTCCTGGCTGAAGGTAGGTCAGCCGACGGATTGCCTAGTCTATCCAATAGGATAACGTTTCATTTGGTTGAAATTCTTTACATATACACATGTATGTATTCTGTTTACAAAGTTTCATCACATGAAACTAAATTATGTCATTATGTATATTTTGAGGTCTAAGACCCCAATTTGTACTATGAAGAGTTGTTCTTTAAATGCTTAGTCTGTAGAGGTTTTACGTGATACTCGTAGATTTTCAAAGCAGGCCCCAACTTTAACTGAAGTCCTGTCAATACATCATTTCTTGTCATCAAGAGCAGGGATTTTCCATCAATTTCCTAAAATGGAAGCAGAGGGTAAAGTCAACATGTAAGTCCAAAAGTTCAAGGATAATGAAGAAAAAAGGAAGTTCAAAGGAAAAAAGTCCCGTTGTCCCCAAGCTAAAAAAATTTTTTTATTGTGCCAAAATGAAAAACATGGGAGTCTACCGTGTTCATGTTCCCTCTTTTAGTTTTATTTTTAAATTGAATACAATTCAATCATTTTTAAATTGAATACAATTTAATACAATACAATTTCTAGCTGGATCTTGCTTACAAGATCACATTACAAATGTCACAGCTTTAAAAACTGATAGCAAGTTTGGCGTGAACCAAGTTTGGATGTTGCTTGTCAAAGGAGTAATGAATTTACATTTACAAAATATATAAAAGTTTATGCAGAATTTGTGTGTACTTCATTCCTAAAACAACTCCGTAAGTTAGAGCAGGCAGTCATTATCTTCTTAATTTTACAAACAAACCAAGAAGCTAACCTGTTGAAGATCAAGAATTTAGGACATGATGGCATAGGATTTGAATTCTCATCTGCCTATTGGTAAAGCACGTTCTTTTCTCAATACCCTTCTGCTTCTCCTGACCACAGATCTGAGGCATGGGTGGGGGGCTGGCGAGGAAGGATCAAAACAGGGGAGAGAAGAACACAAGGGACTGTGGCGATGGATCGTGGGTGCTATGGTGGTGGGAGAACTATGGGGACAGAACAAAAAATACTGTCCAAATATTAACTACAATGTAAGGGGAAAAAAGATACATGTGTTGTCCAGACCAATGGGGACTGGAGTCTTGGGTTTTCTGCAGTTTTGTCAGTCACTATGGCCAGTGGAAAAGTGACCCATCCTTTGTGAACTTCTTTTCTACCTCAACCTGGAAATGAACCTCTCATGCCAAGGGCCCTGTCATTCTCCCTTTAATGGATCTCCAAGATTCCAAATAAGGTAGCAAGGGGTGGGACTCTTCTACCACACACTTCCTGTCCTCATCTGCTCAAGAGTCTACTCCCTACACCTTCATGAAGGGTACCCTTCATTTCAGGTACCCTGGAGACTACAAACTCCATGGTGAAAAAAATGGCTCTGGTGAAAGGGATGAGACAGTGGTTTGAAACTTTTGGAATGGAAGCACTGAGAAGAATGCTGAATGCCTCCTAATTTTTGTTATTGTTCATTGTGGTGAGAAACTATCTATTGTCGGGTAAGAGATGACCAACTGTGCATATTTGTTAAATCTGAACATAGCTCTTCATGATTCTATGCACATATGCCTGTGCCCGCCACCCTCACTGACAGACAAGGGGTACAAGTGCACAGTGTGTAGCTACAACTTCTTAAAACTGTGACTCCCTTTTACACCATCCCCAAAGGGTCCATTTCTCCAAAATCTCTCATGTATTTTGTGAGACTGTGAAAAATATGTGCCTTGGAATGTCCAAGTGTGTAGGAGGAAGCCCTGGGCTAGGTGGCTGAAGGAACACCCCCTTTGTGATCTTAGGTAAGTCCCTTCCTTTTATATGTCTTCAGTTGGTAATGTATAGATCTGGGGTTCTGCCAGGACTCCATGAGGTACTATGGTCTTGCAAATGCTTCCCAAGCCGTAAGTTACACAGTTGCTTATCTTTATTCCTCCACAGGACCATGGTTCTCATTTCATTGGTCAACCACATAACACAAACCGGAGCCAAAGGACAAGGAAGTGCTACTGTGTTTGAGTTTTAGAAACCTTTATTTTTTTGACTACTAGAAAACAAACTGTCTCACATTGATTTGCCAGAGAAAATTATTAAAAACTATTGCATATAAAAAAGCAGTCAGTTGATAGGTCAAGACTAGAAAATTACTTAAGGAGCTAGGAACTGACTTCCCAATTTGAAAGAATTTTTTTTTCTATGTAGGCAGCCCGCAATCCCAAAGATTGTGTACCTGTAAGAACCACAGGTATGAGATTTGCCAAAGAAACAAGAGTTGACATCTGAAGACTACCACAGGTGTTCTGAAGGCATTGCTGGGCCACAGGAATCTGAAGATTACTTCAAAGCTTATGCTTTATCTTACACACTGAGCAATTCCTTGGCATGTCTTTAGAAAACAAAAAAATGATCCGCTCTTGTGCTCCATCTTTCCTCTGCTGTGGTTTGCTTGCATTTAACTTACTGCATATTTTAGACAGGTACCAGGGAGATAATATTGCTTTTATTGCTATATAAAAGGAAAACTTCCTTGAATAACTGAAAGCAAAATTTTTTACCTCTACTATGCAAAAAGTCCTTCTACAACTCAGCATTTCTGTCAAAGGCCCTGTATATATACATGAAAAATGCTTAAATTTGGATTTTACTTAAGACAAAATGGAAAATCATATTCCATACACAGTTTGATTTCCCTTTGTTCAGGATCTATGCTGCAGTTCATATCAGACTGGGGCTGATAAAAGTAAGTTCCATCTGGAAACTCTCACTTAGAAATTTTTGAAATGACTATAATTCATACATACAACAAAACTTTCCTCTTAAGCCATGCCTACAGCAGCTCAGATGAATGAGAGTGGGATAGGGCATAATGGAAATGTCAGATTGGGGGTCAAGCAATCCATAAACTGAACCTTGTTTCTGTAACCATGAAATTCATGGGGGACCAAATCATCACAATTGGTGGTTTCTCACCCTTGTGCTTACAACTGCAGCCTGACATGACTCAGGCTCAGGGTTCAACAATAACAGGGTTTATTTACAAAGGGAAGAGAAAGATGGAGAAGTTGGGAGAGAAAGGCAAGAATTAGGGGCAAGGCCAGAAGCAACAGCAGTGGTTTGAAGGTTGAAGGTAGAAGGTCTCAAAGGTCACAAAGGCCTCTGTGAAGGTGTCTGCTCGGTGACAACACAGCAGTCAGCAACAGCAACCTGAAGGCCAGGCTGGGCCATAGGACCAGTCAACACCAAAAGGAATCAGGGGATGGTGCTGGACGAGTCAGGGGTAGGGACCAGTGTTCTAGCTACACTAGGCATAGAGCCAACAGCAACCAGTTCTTTTAGACACGTCCAGCATAGGGCTGATGGTACCATTCAGCAGGTGATGTTGGGGGCAGAGTTGGAGGTCAGATTGCAAAGGCGTGGTGCCAGAGGACATGGTTCAGTGTTACAGCTCAAACAACCAATTGCCTCTTCAAGCTCCTCTTCAAGTCTCCAAGTCTCCAACTCTTTTTTCTCTCCAGATCTCCTTTTTTCCTCAAGCTCCCTCTAAGCTGGTTGGAATCTGGCTTAAACACACTCCAGGGTACCTACCTTTCAAACCTGATTGGTCCTTTTAGCTGATTGGCACCCTTGAGAGTTCCAATCACATTGATCCTTTTACAATCCTATATTTGCGTAACTGAACATTAGGAGCTGAGGTGTTTGGGGGGTGCAGTGGGGGACTCCAATAGACCTGCATTGAGGTCCTATACCCTTCACGTGGGATGGGTCTAATAATTTAAGGGGCCCTATTTCAGTTTCCACAACTTATTGTTTGACCCTGAGTAAGTGACTTAATTTCTCCAAGCCTGTTTTCTTACTTGCAAAACGGAAATAAATTCTGAAGGATTTTGGAGATTAGAAATGATTCATAGGAGGCCTCTAACACAATCTCTGATATATTGCAGGTTCTCAATGACTCCCAAGTGGGAATTTGTAGACTCTGAAAGAAACGAGATGTGTTCTGATTCCAACTCCAACTTCTGCTTCCTTTCTTGCCCAAAAGCCACCCTTTGCTAGAGGGATACAAGCCTATTTTTGTGAAATTAAAAAAGTTGAAAGAACTACATAAATCATTTATCTCATAAAACCTGGGACAGTTCCTTGATTAAGAAAGTTAATCATTTGTTACATGACTTTTAGAAAATATTTTGAGGCAAATGAAATTCAAGATTTGCCCATCAGCATGGTGTATGAGAAAGAACATGAGACTGGAAACTTGAAGACGGAGGTGGTAATACAGACATCACACAATGAACAACTCCTTTAGGCCCCAGTCTATTTATTTAGTATAAATGAAGGGCTGAGAATATGACCAGCTTCAGCTAAAGATACAAAAAAACCCCATGATTTTGTTTCAACTTTAATTATCATGTACATGCAAAATCTTGAGATCCTGTGTTCATTTCTGTGTTAAGCAAAAGTTATTCGTTAAGTAATAATCATTTGAAACTTTTCATATTGATTCTGTCTTCATGTCAGAAAAACCAATTTTTTGTTGAGCAATAATATTAAAAATGTTTGCATACTTAATAAGTTCCAGCAAGTACCCATACATTGAAGTATGGTTTAGGAATGACAAATGTAAATTTCAATAAAGGCAAGACCTTAGATCTAAAAATAAATGTGTAGGATCCACAGATTTTATAGCTCAGTAGATAAGCAAGTGTTTTAGAGTAAGACACCATCTAATTGCTCATTAGGTAGGGCCTGGAGCAAATTACTTAATCTCTCTAAGCCTCATTTCCTTATCTACATGATGGGGAAAAAGTGGTGACTGTCATTCATAGATGAAAGGATTATTGAGATAACACATGTGAAGTAGATTCCAGAAAAGTATCAGATTCAAAGTCACACAGAAAAGTCTCCCTGTGAAAGAACATAATAGTAATTCCTTCCCAATGACCTGAAGGAAACTGATGAACTAGGCTTTCTTTTTCATTCTTTCCACTCACATTTTCTAGAACTTTCTGTGTAACGAATCTCTTACCATTTATTATCTGACACAAGTGGTGACCACTCTAAAGTTTCCCATTCTACTGCTTACAAAGACTACAAAACATACCAGAGGAAGAAGGACTTGGGCTAGAGCCCGGGGATACAAAAGTGGAAAATCCTATGTCCGACATGGGGGTCACATCACAGGAAGACTTGAATTTCCTGGTCCTACCCACACGGCCAGTGGAAAAATTACCTCCTGAGAAGAGGAGAGGACATTTTAAAAGTCACAGTGTGGTCTCTCAAACCACAGAGCCTCCTTCAGATGTTTTTTGTTTTCTCTATTTTCCCTCTTGATGAGGATACCCCCTTGACTTGTTTGTTTCTTGGCCTTAGACAAGACCATCTGGACCTCTGTCAGTTGTTTGAATTTCTCCTCAGTTATTCTCACATTTTCTGGGTTCTTGTCTGGGTGTACCTGAAGAGCAAACTGATGATAAGCTTTTTTAATATCAGAGGAGAAAGAACTCTTAGTACTTTGTAGTCATTCGCCACATTTTTTCAAAGGGCATTTCGTCACTGAGTCAGTCTATTTTCTAAAGAATTTCCAACTAACTTTGAAAAGGAAGACGGTGGACTACTCAAGTCTACACCAAGACCCTTTGACTCTTATCACATGGTTCTTGGAACAGTCCCTTCTTAGGGAGAGATTCCTTTCTAACTGTCCCCACCCTCCGTGCCCTCCAAGCTCACTGTGGGTAGAGTGACTATGAACTCAACATCATCAGTCAGTGACTCTCAGCTGGTGCTGTGCTTGCCTTGTTTTCCTACTGGTGGAAGATTTGGGCTGGATAATCTACATACTAAGGAAACTTTGCTTTGTTTGAAAAAAATCAACACTCCAAGCAGCCTGTTAACAGGAGAAACTATTGATGAAGCTAAAAGAAGTCCACCTTATTTGTTAAAGTAACAGTCAGAAGCAAAATGGATGTTGCACTTAAGTCAGTTACAAAATCCATTTTGACTCACTGTGAGGGATAATACCTTCTGTGATTTAATGGGTATCCTTCCTATGGCATTTCATATTTGCTATTTGAACTGAGTGGGTGCTAAAGGTGCTCTATTAAAACATTTAAAAAATCTTTTACACGTTTCTGATGAAGGCAAAAGAATGAAATCCACTTCATGAAATAAGGAAACTGGATCACAGACATCTCTGCCTCAATTTAAAAAAGACTAGATTTAGGGAACAAAATTGGAAGTGAAGGCTTCCCACGTATGGTTAGATAAACTTCTTCAGTTTATCTTTTAATGTTGCACGTCTTTTTGAAATCTAGCTCTGAACTTAAGAATAAAACCAATTAGTAGCATCAAAATAGCAAATTTGCTTTAAAAATGGCTTTAAATATCAAATGTACTAGGGACTGCTGGTTGCTCCTTTGGCAAGGATACACAACTACATTTTGCCAGACTCCCTTGCAGGCTAGTGTAGTCATGTGACTATACTTTGACCGATGGCATGTGAAGGGATGAGGTGCAGCTGTTAGGCTTGGCACATAGAACTACCTACACATTCTCCTCCCTGCCCTGTACCATTACTCCGACTGGATGCCAATGCCGAGATGATTTTGAAAGTTTCTGACTGAAGATGACACAACCTCCATCAGCCTGGGCTCTTCAATTACCCTGAAGCAGAACATTCCCACCATCCCCTAATATTTATATGAGTGAGAAATAAATTTCTACTATATTTTGCCATTTCTCTAATACACCAACCACTTCTACAACTTCTTTACTTTTAAAAGACTCCTATAATGTCATTAACCAGAAAGAGTTCTAACCCTATTACACTGAAAGTCCAATATTCCATTCTGCCTCTCACTCCTCACTCCCATTATATCCACTTTTTCATTTCAACTCCACTTTCTCTAGGTTTATGAGTGCCCTTCAGACTCCTCTTCTGTACTAAGTCTGAACCCCTTAGTTGATCTTCGAACGAATTTTTAACATGCAAGCTCTCTTAGGTTATTAACCTTCCATGTACCCATGCCACAAACCCAAGCGCAATCTAGCAATTCAGCTTCTCTGTCTCTTACACTTGATGCAGTTGGGGCAAAACAAATCAAGAGACCACGAATAAGAAACACTATATATGTGCACTGTACTAATCTCAGCTGGGTGAATAGCAAACTCCAACGGTTCTTTTATCTCTGGTCAGTTCCCTCTCCCGTTCTCCTCGGCAGCCATTCTTAACTTCTCTCCTCTAGTTCATTACACCTCTACCCACCCTTGTCTACTCCAGGCAGAGGGGCTTGCCACATGTTTAGCAAAAGAAATAGAAGCTGTCAGGAATTCCCTTAATGTTCCTGAGCACAAGGGCAATCTTAGCTATGTCTGCACATCCCTGTTCCCAGCTCAGAGGAAGATATCCCTGTCTTGCTCAGAACTAATCCTTATATATTTATTTTAAATAATATTTTATTCACCAATTTGAACCATCATTATATTATGACTGACATTACATTTCTTAATGTTACATGGCAATATATGTACACGTACACATACACACACACACACACACACACAACATGGTCTAGACAGTTTAACCATTTCTTAGTGTTCAATTCAGTGATATTAATTACATTCACAATGTTGTGCAATCATCACCACTATCCATTTTTAACTCTTCCATTACCTCCAAAAAAAAAACTGCAATAATTCCCTATTTCACCCTCCCAACCACTGATATCCCCTAATATACTTTGAGTCTCTATGAATTTCCATTTTAGATATTTCATATAAATGGAAACATATAACACTTACCTAGCTTATTTCACTTAGCAACATTTTCAGGGCTCATCCATATTGTAGCATGTTACAGAACTTCATTCCTTTTTATACTTGAATAATATTCTGTTGCATGTGTATACCACATTTTGTTTATCCAATCTTCTGTTCATGGATACTGGGTTGTTTAGGTTATTGTGAATAATACTGCAATGAACACTGGTGCACAAGCAGCTGTTTGGGTCCCTCTTTGCAATTCTTTTGGGCAGAATTTCTGGGTTACATGGTAATTCTTTGCTTAACTTTTTGAAGCACTGCCAAACAGTTTCTACAGTAGCCATATCATTTTGTATTCCTACCAGCAGTGTACAAAGGTTGCAATTTTCCCATATCCTTGCCATTCCATACTTTTTGATATCCCTTTTCTTACCCTCAGGGAATCTGCTTCATTTAACAACTCTCAATTTCTTTCAATTTTAGCTTGTCCAATTCTGTTGGCAACTTTCCTGAATGTAAATATGTTTGAGTGTCTGCTCTAGCAACTGGCTCTCCCTCAGGTAAGGTCTCTTTTGTGCCAAGCAAACCGGTCTGTCTGTTCTCTGGCCCCCTGCCTATCTTCCTTTCTTATCCTTTCACTCCCTGCTCCAAACCTCTGATTCCAAGTTTCTTGGGGTTCTCAAAATGAACTGTGTAACTTCATGCCTCCTTGCATTTGTATCTGACCCTTCCTGAGCCCATAATCTTCTGTGCTTCCTCTAAGTGGTTCTCATACCTAAGATGGCCTAACTAAAGTAGTAATGAGTAAGATAATAACAACTGAGTAAAATGATAATGAGGATTATTTTACTGCAGTAGTTTTATATGTATTTTAATGAGTGTGAGAAGAAGCTATAATAACTGTGGAAAAAATTGAACAAGTGAATGAGTCAAAGATGCACTATCTTATAATGTCTTATAACTGTTCTTATTTCAAATGATTTAAACAACCGTCTCAGATTCTCGGTTTATAGAAATCTATTTTATTTCAATAACAAATTCAAAAGGGTCTTCCCTTATCAGTTTTGCTTTCAAGTCTCATGACTATTTTTTTATTGTTAGCATTGCCTATTTGCTTTTTACTTGAACTCTTAAAAAATTTTCGTCAATTGAAAGGACACATTCACAGAGGTGAAGTTGCCACCTCCCCTGCTCACAATGCTATAAAATATTTTAAACATTTCAGAAGGCTTCAATGGTTCAGAAATGTCAAGTGTCAAAGCACTCTTAATATTTTCAGTACTTGATATTATTAAATGCTGATAAGATAATAAAATTTATTTTATGAAATTTATCTAAATTCCAATTTGTGGGCCATTAACTCATCTAATTCAGAGCTGGATTGAACACAAAGCTAATGAAGCTTAAGTTTTGCCTTAACAGGTTTGTAATTTTTTCCCCAAGGAGGATTCTTAGAATTGTATAAGCCTAGGGCTCCACAAAACCTGGATTTGTCCTGTGTCTAATTAGAAATTTCTGAGTAGAATAACTACAGTCGAAATCCATGTGTTCAGGGTTGCTCTGCTGGGTCTCCCCGTTTTACTAGTAAAACTTAAAAGCTCACTAGTGCTACTTGGTAACTTGTAGTAGTCAGAAATTTTACTTCGATTTATTAAGCCAGTGGCCTCAAAAATATATCCAAAGCTAGCCATAGCCATCTGAAAAGATAAACAACCATTTTGTTTCAAATGAGTGATTTGAACCACTAGTTGGGCATTTCAGAGCAAAATACTATTGTTAATCATGTGGTCTGGGGGAAGTGAGGAGATAATAGAGTAAAATTAATGTGTCACAGTGAGTTGTATATTTTTTGTCATGACACTGAGAAAAAAATTATCTTAGAGATACATCTTTTTTTTTTTTTTACAAAGAAAATCACTGATGTCACTCGTAAGTTTGTGGAATCTGAGTAAGATACACTACATGACACTGACTGAGGGGCAGATCTCTGTCTTCATCTTCACATACATTCTGATTGTGTGAGTCAGATAAAGATGCAGAAATGACGCGACTACACTACAATGGGCAGAAGTGTTTTGTGACCTGCAGTGAGGGCCCACTTTGAGAGGGAAGTTGCTGTTCTGGATGGTCAGAAGTCCTTAATTGGCAAACTAAAAGTAGAGACAACTTTACACCAGAAAACAGTGTTCATGGAGCCTCCAGAGTTTGACAAAGTAAATCCTATCCTGACTGTTCGGTGTGAGGAAGGAGGAAACACTTTTGAATGAGGCTAGTCAGAAGGTTCTCCTTAAAAACTAAAGCTCTTAGAAAAGTAAAATTGCTGAGGTACTTGTGACTCTTGAAAACCAAGCAAGCCATATCCATTGGCAGTGCTGATTTTTTATCATCTAGCCACATCAATTCAACTGTGTACCTACAACATTAAGTGGTCTTGTGCTTTATGCTGTGCATCAAAATCGTACTTCATGAGGGCTAGTTCCAAGAAAACACTTGACTCTGAAAGCAGGCACCCGAGCAATATTCTGCTTGTTCAACTCCACATGCACTGAGTCCTAGAAAGGCAAACTCTCCAGCATCACTTAATGACCATGAGTCAATCAGGAGGAAAGGAACCGGAAGTCATGACTCTTGTTTATGCCCTTCACTAAAAGGTCTGCCTGCTAGGAGACACTTGGAAAATAGCTACCAGCCTACCCTGACTGTGGAAAAGAGTGGTCAGGGCTGCCTTCTCAAGGCAGGGCTCCCCCTGCCACCTGCACATATGAGCCAGTGAACCCTCTGGAACACCATTAATGAGACCTGTGGGCTAGACTCCACATGTAAACAGGTTCAACCCTGAAGACAACCCTCAGGTCAACCTTGAGGGAAAGTGACATCACCACTCATAAAACAGAGATACAACCAGGTCAGTAATACAACCGAAAACACACACACCGTTGGTACTGGATCACTTGGGATGTGGGTGGGTGGGGTAGAGGAGGGCAGGAGGCTGGGCAGGGTCTTAGGCCTTCCCTCCTGACAGAACTTTTGGCTTGTTGTTCTGGCTCACATGGAGCCAGAAGAAAACTTGATGGAGAAAACAGGACTGGAGGGAAGCATCATGGCGATGGCTGTCATGTGACAAGGTGCTCACACAGAGAAAAGGAGGTGATGCAGAGCTCACAGCTTAACCCAGCTGCCTCTCCACAGCTCAGGAACATGGGCCATCATTTCTGCTCTTCGGATAAATCTCACTCAGTGGCCTGACATCTTCTAAGGGGGCAAGGTGCTAGAAAGCCACATCTGTGTCTGGTTGCTACAGCAACAGAGTATCCGGTTACATGCTGCGGATCAACCATGAAGAGACACACTCTCCTGAAAGCCAGACCATCTGAGGGTGAACATGTCTGGCATCAACATCTGTACCTGGTTGGCATAGGCTGCCATATATAATGAGACACCATTGATTGAGTGGTTTTAAACAACAGACATTTTTTTTTTCTCACAGTTCTAGAGGCTGGAAATCTAACAGCAGTGTCCACATGGTTAAGCTCATAGTGAGGGTCCTTTTCCCAGCTTGCAGAAGGCCACCCTCTTGTATCTTTACCTGGCAGAGAAAGAACAAGTTGTCTGGTCCCTTCATTTTAAGGAACTAATGGTATCGAGAGGGCTCTACCCACTGACTTCACATAAATTGAAGTACCCCATCCCACCACCTAATGCCATCACGTTGGGAGTGAGGGTTCCAATATGTGAATTGGTGGCGGGCACATTTGTTCAATCCATAACAGTGATAACACTGGAAACTGTGTTACCCTTTCTGGACCTGACTTTCCCTAAGGTGGGTTAGAAGATGCTCTCCATCCTCACCCTGCTTCCTTGCAATGGCAGGGCAAAGCATTCCTCAGCTGCTGAGACCTAAAGAGGTGACTGCAAGGGTCTTGTGTTTGGATGGGCGTGGCCTGCTGTCTTCCCATCTAGGATGCTTTTGGTGAGTGACTGGGGACAACTCAAGGTTAATTTATAGGAAGATCCTGGGAGGTGGAAACAGCCCCTGATGCACAGTGATGGAAGAAACTGGCCGGCACTATAGAGAATCCTGGTCCTCGGTCCTCATGAAAATCACGGCAGCTACTTGTCTTATCAGCTTGGGCCAGGCTGTTGATTCCCTCCTCCCCCTCTTACTTCCTTGAAGAAGAGGAAAATGATAAGAATTTCACAGAAGGAAAAAGACTGGGATCACTTCCAGAGGATAACTTAAGGCAGGCTCCTTCCCCTAACAACAACTCTTTCATGAGAATGCAGGAACTCAAGCTTCTGGACCATGCCGGTGAAACTCTAGTCTCTTGGGAATTCATTTCTTAGATTCCCAAGTTGGTTTCCTTTTGCCTCAGTGTCCCTGGTGCCAGAGTGATGTCATCCCTGGGAGAAAGGGCCTACTTCTGGTCCAAGCTCAGAGTTAGCCAACTCCATTTCTGCACAGAATGTGGGAGGGTCCAAAGATCAGCCTCCTCCCCCCAACTTAGGAAATCTGCCTCGGAGGGTCTCAGCAAAAGCTCAATCTGAAGAATGCTCTTCTCAGGCAGCTGGGACTATGGCCAAGAGACCTTTTAGCTAGGTCCTTTTTGCTGTTAACCTTTCACAATATTACTTAAATTTAATTTTAGAAACAAGTTACTCAACTGTAATGACACAAAGGGACATTATACTATTAAAAACCAAAATAAAATATGTTCCAGCTGATTGACCTTCCATTTTCCAACCTGAACTGTCTGCTTCAAAAAATTTTTTAAGAGTCTCTTTTTTTTTTTTTTTTAGATTTATTTATTTTTGCATACAGGCTGGGATACAGGCCAGAGGTGTGGGGGCGGAGAGAGGGCTTACCAGAGACAGAGTGGGGAGCAGAACGGGCAGATAGACGGAAATACACTGCTGAGGGGAGCAGCAGGCTAGGCAGAAGAGGTCTGCCGCGCCATGTGGGAATCTCCCCAGCTGGGCATCGAACTCGCGGCATTGCTGCCAACAGATGCACAGCACAGTGCCCAACCGCTGCGCCACCAGGGAGGCCCCCTTCAAAATTTTTATTATAAAAATTTTCAAACACAGGGCCTCCCTGGTGGTGTAACCGGTTCAGTCACAGCACTATGAAGCTATCCAGAGCCACTGAGGCATGAGTTCCATCCCCGGCCAGGAAGCTCCCTACATGGCGCAGCAGACCTCTCCTGCCTCGCCCTGCTGCTCCCCTCGGCAGTGTATTTCAGTTGATCTGCCTGTTCTGCTCCCCACTCTGTGTCTGGTGAATTCTCTCACCACCCTATACCTCCTGGCCTACACCCCAGTTTGTATGCATAAATAAATCTTTAAAAAAAATTCAAACACAAAGTTGTAAGACTATTAGAGCAAACACCCATGTTTCTACCACCTACAATCTACAATTAACATTTTCTACACTTTATTATATGCCTATCCATCTACTTATCCCTCTATTCAATTCATAATCCACATTTTGATGCATTTCAAAGTTGTATACATCACGATAATTCTCTCCTGAATATCTCAACTTGCATACCCTTAATAGTTTAAAAATTTTTATAGTCCTTTTCCACTTGAGGTAAAATTTACAGGCTATGTCATGCATAAATGTGAATCATTTGCATATGCATTTGCAGTGACCAAAGCAGATACCTGTACCTCAAGCCCACAGAGCACCACCATCAGCCAGAAAGTCACTCCCCTTCCCAATCACCCTCCACCTAGCCACAAGCAACTGTTGTGATTTTTTTTCTACTATTGATACATTTCCTGATCTCCATCTTTATCAAAATAGAACTGCTGTGGTCTCAATGGTTTTCACCCCCCAAATAATATGCTTAAACCTTACTCCTAAGGGACATTCGGAGTAATGGTACTAGGAGGTGGGTGCTTTAGGAGGTGATTTATGAGGGATGTACCCTCATGAATGGGACTAGTGGCCTTTTAAAGGAGGCTGCCGAGAGCTCTGTCCTACATGAAAACACAGCAAGAGACAACTATTTAGGAAGACACCAGCCACCTATTCTTAATCTTGGCCTCTCCAGCTTTAAGAACTGTAAGAAATAAATGTTTGCTCTTCATAAGTCACCCAGTTTATGGAATTTTTGTTATACCAATTACAGCATAATAAAACAGGAACTGTTCAGTATGGTCTCCTTTGTGTAAAGCTTCTCTCACTTAATACAATGTTTTGAGTGCCATTCAAACAGTTGTTTCTATCAGCAGTTCATTCCTTCTTATTACTGGGTAGTATCCCATTGTGAGATTTTACCAGCATGTCCAGTGTCCTAGGTGGACACTTAAGCTCCCAGTTTTGGGTAATTATAAGTAAAGATTTATGGATTTCATGAATATTATGCATAAAGAAAAGCTCAATTTTGTGCAAACCTTTTGCAGACACATTTTCATGCTTTTGGATAAATACTCAGGAATGAAATTGCTGGCTCCTGGGTAGATGCTTGAGTGTTTATTTTACACTTCCCCAGTGGTGCTGAAGCATGTGGTTGCTCCGCATCCTCAAGTCCATGTGGATTTATCCATCTCTCTAATTTCAGCTATTTTGGTAGGTGTGAAGTGATTTATGCTGCTATTCTGGCAAACTTTCCAAATTAACAAGAAATATATATGTACAAGGATCAGGATGAAGGAAATAGTGGTTGAAGGGGGGGGGCTAGAGATCACCATAAATGATGACAGTAAAATTCACCTATCCAAACCCAGTTTAAGAGAAAAGAAACAGCTAAAGGGAGGTGAAAGACACAGACACATCTGACTGTTTTTGTGTTTCATAATTCTTTCAATTCTATTACAGTATTAGAAAAGGAAATTTAAGGCTCAAAAAACTGCAGACTTCCTTAGAATAGGAACTCTGCTTCCTGACAGTGGAATGGATGGCAGTGCGCTCCCCCAATTTGCTTTCTTAAGGTCAAAGTCCCTTCAGTATCAGCCTTGAGCTGCTTTAGCCTGAAAAATGGAGTCAGCAGTCACCCAGAAAATTGGGAGGAGCCCTCTGCTCCTCCCTCCCTCCCTCTTCCCAGTAGCAACCCTGGACCTGAGAGGAGAGAAGTAACATTTAGGGGGCATCAACACTGTGCCAGGACCCACCCTAGGCACTGCACATGCGCTATGCTTCATCCTTGCAACACCAACTAGCAAGCGAGGCACGACATTCTCATGTTACAGGTGTGAATCCAAGACTCAAAGACATTTAGTAACTTGCCTGGGGCCATGTGGAATCAGAAGTAGGATTTGACTCTGAATCCTGTTTTCTGTCCATCCCACTTTACTAGGCACTGGAAAGCAAATTGGAGGAGGCTCCGTAGCTCATTGGTGCCGAGGCCTGTAGCAGACAGTGCTCAGGCCGCTCAAACCTCCCCTCCTTTCCCTGTCCTTTCTGTTCTCTAGTGTGTTTGTGTTGAAGGTCTGGCTGTTTCGTCTTTCAGAAGAAGCGGATGTAAATAAGCTTCAGCCCTCTCCTTCACAGTGGATCCTTTGTCTCGGGCTTGGGTTTCTCTCTTGCAGGAAGGAGGCACTAACTTGTCACCTTCCTGCTCCCCTTTCCCACCTACGAGGTTTCCTAGGGCCTGGTGTGACCATATGGAGGACACACAGAGACCCTCTCTGATGCTCTCCCTCCTCATTCCCGTCTGCCCCTGTGAGGAAGGGAGGTAGTTGTGTCTATCACATTTCTCTTGAACCATTTACCTGTTCCTGAAAAGCACTAGCTTGCTCCTCAAATCCCGCTGTTCGGAAATAGTTGACGACGTCCATCACGGCCCAGTCTGCAGGGTCGGGGGGTCTCCCATTCTCCATGGAACTGCAAAACACAACCCAGACAGTTGTCACGTAAGAGAGCTCAGGCTCACTACTTAGGCCCGGGGCAGGCCTGGGCTAGCTGGCTGGAAGACACGCCCTATCTGCCCTCAGGGGCCCAGTTTCCTGGTATCTCCCTCAGGGTCATAAGCATCCTTGCGTTTCTTGGGTTGGAAAGATTATGGCTCTCATGGGTTCAGTCACTGCTTTTTTTAATAAGCCGTTAGATCTTTCAAATAAAGTATTTCCTCATGTACTGTTTTTTTTTAATCTAGAGATATAAAGAGTGGCCCAGTGATTTCTGGTGGCCCACAGTATGATAGTCACATTCCTGAGTTAAAAACACCAGACCTTCTACATAAAGACCCATATACTACCTTCCCCACCCCATCCCCATCTCCACACAGCCAGATAGCCACTTCTCGCTAGTCATACCCTTTCACAGCTCTGGGCTTTTCTACATGCTTGTGATTCCAGACACAATGCCCCCTCATTTGTCTCTACCTGATAAAACCCTACCATTCCTACCAGTTCAAATGCCACCTCTCGGAGGTATTTTTTGACTCCACCAGGTAAATGTTTCAGTTATCACCTCCTCTCAATTAAAAAACTCCATTCAAACTTCCATTTCCACACTGGATTATACTCTGCTTATTTGACAATCTTTAGACTGTCCACTAAAATAGGAGATGTGGGTCCTCTCTGGTGGCGCTACAGGTTAAGCGCAGCCCTGTGGAGCAAGTGCGGCTGTGGAGCTGTTGGCGGCTGCAGCGCCAGTTTGATGCCCGGCCGGGGAGATTCCACATGGCTCAGAAGATCTCTCCTGCCTCGCCTGCTCTTCCCCTCAGCATGGTATTTCGGTCAATCTGCCTGTTCTGCTCCCTACTGTTTCTGGTGAACCTTCTCACCACCCCACACCTCTGGCCTGCACCCCAGCTTATATACATAAATAAATAAATCTTTAAATAAAATAAAATAAAATGGGAGATATGGGTTAGAGGTATCTATTTGGGGCCAGGCCATTTCTCATTTTATTATTTCTAATGTCAAGCACATCATTAGTAACTCAATCAGTGTTCAAAGGAGCAGTTGATGAGCAAGCATTTTTCTGAGACAGTCTATGCAGAACCTGCCTCACTGGCTGCAGAGGGCAGGGGCAGGAGAGAAGCAGACAGGGGAGGAATGGAAAGCACCTACAGCTGCTGTGGCTGCCTTATTTCTATGTTTTGGGAGTATTTATCTGGATTCCTCTGCAGCAAATCCAAGGTGATTCTTCCAGAGTATAAATCAAATCACATCACTCCCCCACTTAAAATTCTTCTAATGTTCTTGTGGCCTTAAGATAAAGTGCATATAGCTTAACTTGGTTTAGACAGTTCCTCAGGACAAAGCATAGATTGGGAGGAAGCTAGAAGTGCCCTCCTAGCTCTTTAGAGAATACACTGGTGAGCAAAACTGACATGGTCCTTACGCTGTGGCTCTACAGAGTGCTTAAAAGTGCTTTTCCATTTGGCCACACTGCTCAATAATCATACAACTGATGTTCCACTGCCCACGGCTGTGACGCACCATACTGGGGTGGTGTAAGGGGAAAAGGGGGGCTTTCCTGTGAAAGTTCCTTTTGAGGTAAAAGCAGGTCAAGTATGAAGAAGTCAGGTGAAGATTATTCCAAACTCTGTGGCAGAAACATATACAGCCAAGGGGCAATGCAGGTCAGGAGGGTGATAGGCAGGCTGCTGTACCATGTCTGTGAGCAATGGCGACTGTTCAATGGTCTTATCTATAATGGGGGTGACCTGATCAGATTTACATTTTGAAAAGGAGAGTATCGTAGTTGGGCAAGGGAAGGAATGGGTGCCGTGAGAAGTCTATTACAATTATCCAAACAAGAAGTCATGGTGAACCCAAGAGTAGTGGCTATGGAAAGGAGATTGGGGTACAGATATAAAAGATATTGGATACAATCAGCATGACTTGGTGGTGGAGGAGACCTAGAGAACAAAGGAGATGGAAGTCTCATGGAACTGGATGGATGATTGCAACTTCACTAAATGGCACCACCAGTCTTAGTTGGAAATGTTGAAATTGGGGTACCATCTCTATCCAAGTGGAAATTTAATGTGGGACATGAGTCAGGACCTCAAAGCAGATGAGTAGGGGGTACAGGTACATTTGGGAGGCAATTAGATGGTAATTGATACCCTGGGGGAGGAGAGGAGACTTGAGTTTAGAACTATGCTTGGAGAGACTCAACATTTAGTGAAGAGTGAAAGCTTTCATGTTACTTTCAGTGGAAATGAAACTGTGGATGTTGAAGGTATGGAAAGTTGTCAAATTTCTAAAAGTTAAGTGTCTGGCTATACCCCTGCCTTACCCAGAGCACAGTAGTTTGTTCGTAGAAAGAATTTAAAATATTTGATTATATAGAACAAACTTCTATCCTAGCTAAAGAAAAGGGACTAATCAATAACATGAGTAATCAATAATTTCTCAACACAAAACTAATTTAAAAACATCTAGGGTCAACACTTACTGAAGACTTAAGAAAATACTTAAAGTGCGTTCCCATTTGGGCTTAAAGATTATTAATCTATAAACATTTCATACCCGGGTACACACACATTTGTGGTGTGACTGTGACTGTGTGTGTGTGTGTGTGTGTGTGTGTGTGCGTGTGTGTGTGTAAGCATGTGTACACACCCCCCCACACCGTTCTATTGCTTAACAGGCAATATGTACAGGGAAAAAAAATCTATCACCCTAACATTTTCAAACATGAACTAAATACTTTAAAATCAAAACTAAATGGCTTTTAAAATATTATCCACAGGCTGGAATTTTCTATCAATCTCTTAGCATAAGCAATCTTGTGCTGACACTCGGGCGTCTCTTCAAGATATCATTTCCCTTCCAGCTCTTGCTTAAGATGGGTTTCAAGAATCTGTGGAAAGGACTTCACTGTTGTAATAAATCTTTCAAGTTTTCTAATCAGCTGACTTCTAGCAGTGAACACAGTCTCACTGGATAAACTCAGAAATATCTGATTCAACCTCACTGTGGCTGACTTATGTTAGCTCACAAAGAATAGTTACCTAATTGTAATAACAAAGTATACTACACTGTAATTTTAGGAAGCGAACTTTTTTGATTATTCTTCTGCTAGACTGTGACATATCACCTCCACATCCTACAATACACTTGAGGGCTAGCATTGCAGCAGAGAATCAAGACAGCAAAATGGCGAGCAGTGTACCATGAAGAACAGGAGCCCTGTGGGACTCAGCTTTCCTCACACTCAGGGTGATGGGATCCAAACAGAAGAAACCAGTGGTTGGATACTAGTCAATGACTTAATGATTGACCCACCCCAATTAAAGTCTGATAGTCCAAGAAAGAAAATTGAACAAAATAGAAAAAAAAATCACAGTATTAGACCACTCACATACTGAAAGACGAACCCAATCTTCCTTCATTTCTGTAGCTCTCCAGTACCTAGCAGAAGATACACTGTGGAGATGTGGTTTCGAGTTTTAGAATCTACAATATGGTTTTCACACAGTATCAGTCTCCCACCTTGGGATCTGGCTACTGTAACTTGTTTCATAGAATTAAGACTGAGAAAAGTCAAGAGAGTTAAAAAACTAACCCCAAACCACAGTCAGGATTGGATTCCGTGTGTGTGTGTGTGTGTGTGTGTGTGTGTGTGTGTGTGTGTGTGTGTGTGTGTGTATAGAAAGGAGTTGACTGTTCTGATAAATCTTTTAAGTTTTCTAATCAGCTCACTTCTAGCGATAGGCACAGAGTCACATTGGATAAACTTTTAAGAGCCTCAGAAATATCTAATTCACCCTTCCTATGGCCAGGATATATATATAGAGATAGACAGATCCGGATGTAGATCTATGTATCTCGCAATCTATGCTTTTCCCATTCTACTTAGTCATCGATACAACAAATATTTACTAAAGTATACTGCCTTCTCAGTAATATATTAGATCGAGAGCTACAACGACAGGAATGCACAGTGTCTGCCTCAAGTAGCAGGCAGCCTGGGGAGGGGAAGCAGTTGTGTAAACAGCTAAGTTTAAGTCCTGTTGGAATGGACGGTGGACAAGTCCATTGCAGACACATCCCAGAAGGGCAGGATAGTTCTGCCTGCCTAGGACATTTGAAGATTTGCAACGGCAATTTCGAAAGGCACCGGCTGCTCCTCATAGACCCTAGACTATTAAGAGAGGGATCCCGATTTGAGAAGGGATGGCGTGCAGGGGCAGATATGGGCAGACACATATTGCCACTTCTAAGTCGTTTATGTTAAGGTGTGACGGATGATATCACTTGGCCCTTATGAGAAAGCTGGAGAGGGTCCAAGGCAACATGGTGATGGGGGCAGGGGTAGGAGGAGGTAATCAAAGTGCCACGGACGGATAATACCTGACATGAGACCATTTCACAGGATGAATTTAAGCATCACCTTTCCCCACTGAGAAAGTCATATGTCTCCTCTAAGACTGCTATTTGTGGCCAAACTGAGACACTTTATTCCCTTATAAGTGGATTATTCTATCTAAAGCTTTTCTTATAACTTGTGCGTGTCAGATTCCAGAAGGAATTTAAACGGCACTGTTTAAAACACCTCCCAGATGGTGGTTCCCTTCGTGGCTGCTAATTTTGCACTGATGAAATGAGATGGCAGATATAAAATTCCCATTATCACTTGATAGCTATTCGCTATCATCATAGCAAAATGTTTCTTAAAATATAATGTATAAAGTTGACAAATTCATAAGTAATTTTTCATGGATGGAATCTAAAATATGTGTATTTATTTTATTACAATACCATAACAAAATTAACAAGAAGTGAAGGGCAGAATTTGAATACAATCCCACACTTAATCAAATGAGTGCTTCTATTTAACCCAGTCACCTTTTAGTCCTCATGCATATGGTTAGGTACATCGTATATTGACAGAAATTATATCATGCGTGAATAATTCACACTGGGAAACGATTATCCCTTAATTAAACAATCACCTCACTTTTAAAGAGAACCAGAGAGATACAATAAATAACAAATTTGGCAGATATATGCAGATTGAGACCTTATGAGCGTTTTCATGTTGGCACATTATCATTTTAAGTGCACACATAAAAGTCTCCATTTCACCGTTATACAATATATTAGCAAAGGCAGGAGGGAAATAGTTGAGACTCTTCCTCTGACTCTAGCACAGGTATAATTTATAGATTCTCAAAGTTGATCAGACCAAAAGGATACTCTGGAGAAAAACAATCCACGTATGATTTCAAAACCCCATTATACTCATAAATTGCATTTCTGCTTCAAAGTTCAGAGGAAAAGTTACTATAGGCACTGTCCAATATATTATGGTGATCTATTTATTACCTTACTCTTTTACAAAGCTAATTATCATTGTAACTAATGTTTCCACTTCAGAAATACACTCTGTGTACAGCCTTTATCTTTATAACTTATTTTCAAAATTAAATTAACCTACTCTTTGCTCAGATCTTAAAATGGCCTTAGGCTAAATGCAATATAATTCTGATTCTAATAAATTAATATTGATTGCTTTGCCCATGACATATCTAAGAATGAAGCAACTAAAAGAGCTTTAGTTTTATCTCTAGTCCGTTCTCCCGCCCTCTTAATCCTAACAAGCTGGGCTAGGATCTGGCTAAAATGCAGGCCAAAAAGAGAAAGTATAATTCAAAGATTCTTGAAAGGACATTTTTTAACATTCAGGTAAATAAGAGCTGATTACATTTAGCAGCAGCATGCCCCAGCAATGAAAGCATTGAGAAAGCAAGTAATTCCCTCATGCCTTCTGTACATTTCAAATTCTTTAGCTTGGTTTTCAGTGATCTGATTCAAACATAACTTTTCAGGCTCATTTCCCATTCCGAGAAGTGAGCAATACCCCAGATTTTGCCACATCCATAGCTCTGCTCAAATCCCTGTATACTCAAGGTACTGGCAAAATGTCCCCTTCTCAATGCTGCCAGACAATCTTTTATTCCAATCATCATTTATTTTAACCTGCCTACTATGAGCTAGTCACTTCAGAAGCACTGGAACTCATTGTCTAGTGAAGAGGAAAACCTCATATTAGCTGTAAGTTGAAGAGAGTCACATGTTTCCTGCCTTATTCCAAGAAGTGGTTAAGGAATAGGAAGAACAGAGGTGGGTGAAGGACGGCACAGGAGTAAAAGTCGTCATGGTAATGTGATGAGGCTATGTTAGAAGTGTGGCCAGGAGTCTCTGGAACCCTGACTCAGCAGCAATAATAAAAGCATGTCCAAGAGACAGAGGGGGCGCTTTTCTGCATCATTTCTTTCCTCTGTGATTGGGTATCTGTGCCCAGGTTGATGGCAGTCCTCTGAAATCACATGGCACTCTGTCCTTGTCATATCTCTGCCAGGAATGTCTCCCCAACCCCCACCCTATTCTTTCTGAAAATAAAGAAGCCTATAACTGCCTCTTTCTGCACTTGTTCTTAACTCTCTAGTTCTAATAAAGTCCTATGAACTAGTGTAAATAAGGACAGTCCACTCAAGGGGACGCAGTGAATTTCTGTTTCTATTTACTATCAAGCACAGTTCATGCTATAATTCATGCTAAACACAAATGACTGCTTCCTACCCCAATGCATTACTATTAAATGGAATTAAATAAAAAGCTGAAATATTAAAACTAGTATTTCATGTCTCAGTCATTAATACTAAAGACAATTGTTCAAAGACCACCTGAAGAGTGTTCCCTCCTTACTTTGGGCCACTGCACAGCAATCACTATTCCAAACAACTGAGGTGTGGCTTTAGTGCTTAGACAAATTCAGTTTTTTGTAGTAATATTACAAGCACATCACAAACTATGTGTGCAAAAATGCCAGTCCTTCAGGGTTGCTAATGTATAAAGGATATAAAATGCCTGTCTGTGAATTCCGCTGGCCTTGATTGAAATTTCTGTTGTTTCCATGCTTAAAGTAAAATACAGTTAGATTCTATAGTTTTCAACATTTCACTCTTTTAAAATATATACATCTATAAGGCATTATTTGCAATGGACAAAACAGTATAAATCAAAAGAGTAAACAGATTCAATTCTTAACACAAGTTATCATTTAATCTAAGGGGAAAACAGTTATTTATCATAACACCATATAAGACTGCACAGTGCACCCACCCAATTCTTACGCTGACGCCCTAGCCCTCAATGTGAATTGGATTTGGAGACAGGGCTTTCAGTACATAGGGCAGTTAAGATTGAGTCAGGTCATAATGTCTGTTAGGACTGGTAGCTTTAAAAGAAGAACCTTATAGGGCCTCCCTGGTGGTGCAAGGGGTTAAGTCTCACCACTATGAAATTATGGGCAGCCACTGCAGCACAAGTTCGATCCCTGGACAGGCAGCTAACCTGCCAGGCAGCTAACCCACATGGCACAACAGGCCTCTCCTGTCTCGCCCCCCTCAGCAGTTATTTCAGTAGATACACCCGTTCTGCTCCCCACTCTGCCTCTGGTGAATCCTCTCACCCCCACACCTCTAGCCTACACCCCAGCTCTTGTATACATAAACAAATCTTTAAAAAAAAAAAAAAGAATCTTACTGAGGAAAGTCCACTTAAGGACATAGTAAGAAGATGGCCATCTCTAAACCAGGAAGAGTGCGCTCACCAGGAACTGCATGGACTAACACTTTATCTTGGGTTTCCCAGTCTCAAGAGCTGTTTGAGATAAATTTCTATTGTTTAAGCCACTCAAAGTATCTTGTTACGATTGTTGTAAAACATGGTAAGGATAATAAAGTGGACAATACTGAGGAATATCTTTAGTAAATATGTAATGGATTTGGCAATTTTCTTCTCAACAATCAAAAAAGAATCAATGAAACTAGTCACTTGTAATCAAAATTAAATGTCCAGCAGAATATCTTGAAGTGATTTTAAATAGAATCTAAGTTTATTGATTTGTCCAGTTACAAATGGCTTGTATTCATGTGTAAAAGAAGAAATAATTTTTCAGTTATATTCAGCTATGTTAGAAGATTTTGAAAAAAATCTAAAATGTTGATTCATAGAAAGGGAAAGATTTTTCAATCATGCTACCAAACAAACAAATGCCTGAATAATCCATTTTTTTAAAAAATAGCTAAGATCAATTGATTCAAAATGTGAAAAAAACCTTTTCTTTAGTTTTTAATAAATAGTACAACAATAAAGACACTACTCAATTAATACAGAGTGTGCTTTGTCTCAACAATCTCCAAATTCATGAATTAATGTTGATTCATGGCCTGAAAAACTAACTCAGTTAAAATATTTTTAAATATTTTATATCTTTCAAAGAAGAATTTCATCTATATTTGAAAAAGAATTCAATTCCAACTTCAACCACTGAGATTTAAGAAATTCTAGATTTAGTGAAAATTTAAAATAGGAGACTAGGAAAGACTTCCTTTAGGAGAAAAATATTGAGGAACATTGAGAAGAGCGATTCATCAAGCATTATGTGCCTGTGGACCATTCAGGACAAAGCCACACATTGATGAAAAAATACTGGGAGAAGCTAAACTGAATAAGAAAAATTTTATGGGGAGAAGAAAAAGAAGAGTCAGAGAAAAAAGAGTGTGCAGAAGAAAGATGACAAAAATCCAAAAGGCTAAAAGGGAGGGAAGAAAGATCAGAGGAAGTTCTCTGCTTTGTTCTTGGAAGAATAAACTGAGAAGCACAGACAGTCACTGAACTCAGAGAATCACTCAGTGTGGGGAGAAATCAGAGTACCTCATGATCACCTGGAACCAACACTGACCAAGTGAGACAAAAGAGATGGGGAGGAAATTCAAATCTGGGCAGAACAAAAGGATGAATGGGGCAAGCAGGCAGCTGCTGGAGTGGAAACTAGAGTTCACACCCACGCTGGAGAGGAGAAAGCTGTCTGCTGTGGATCTAGCTGTGGGAGATTGTGCATGAGTGCTGTGGTGAGTCAGGCAGAGGGGCCTCCCAGTGAGGAAGGCAAAGCTCAGACAGGTAAGACACCTGGGACCCATTTCTTGCTGGGAATCAAGTAGGCACAGTGCAGCTGCACTGGGCTGCACCGGAGCTGTACCAAAGGCAGCTCAGAAACTGCAGGACACAGGTGTCAGACCAGAGGAAAAGGGGAGCAGCACTGACACAGGCATGAGCAAAGCCAGGGCACAGCACTCTCATGAGTGATGGCCCCCTCCAGGGCCTATCCCAATCATAGAAGACTCAGCTACAATCACCTCGCCCTGACATACAACACCATCACATGGAAAAGGGAAGCTCTGCAATCTTAATATCCAGAAAGTAAATAACGGGGAGATGAAAGAACACAACAAATAACTACCTTAGTCCCTGGGGGAATACTATACCACAGAGAGAGAATAAATTTTCAGAACCTAAACTCCATAACATGGAAGATTTCTTCCTCTTATCAGATAAACAATTCATAATTGCCATGATACAGAAATTCAAAGAAATGAAAGAGAATCCACAAAAGCTGATTAAAGATACACAAGAAAATTCAGAAAAACGAATGCCCTGAGAGACAAAATGAATGAACAGAATATCAAAACTGAAGGATTGTTTATTTTATTTTTAATTTTTATTTACATATTTTTTACAGTGATGTTCATTTTTGTACATTGTTTGATTTCTCCTCTTGGGTGTAATCCCCATTAAAATTCCCACCACAAGACACCTGTGAACCATCACTATAGTCTCTTGTGCTCTTCCCTTCCCTGCAGAACTGAAACTTTAAATAAGGAAATGGAGATGCATAATGTAAAAAGATCAATAGAGGAGACAAAAAATTCTAGAGAAAGGTAAGGAAGTTGAATAGAGCAAATGAAAGATCAAATCAGTGACCTTGAAAGTGAAAATGCACATAAATAAATGAAGAAACTTCTAGAATTATCTGATGCCACAAGGAAAAGCAACACAATGAGTATCTCAGAGAGCTCTAGAAGGGGACAGGGATCTTATTTAAAGAAATGTTAGGGGAAAGTTTCACAAATCTAGAAAAGGAACTAAACACACAAGTCCATGGAGCTAGAAAAGAATACCAGGTTACATAAAACAAAGTGAGACCTGCACCAAGACACACAGTGAAATTCAAGACAATGAAAGAATATTAAAGTTGGATAGAGAGAAGTAAAAAACCTATAAGGGAACCCTGATCAATCTTACACCTGACTTCTCTGAAGAAACAGTACCAGCAAAGAGAGTATGGAAAGATGTGATCAAAACACTTAAAGATTAAAAATTGTCAGGCAATATTACTCTATCCTACAAGACTCATCTTTAGATATAGAGGAAAAATAAATAGCTTCTCAGACAAACAGAAACTGAAGGAGTTTGCAAACACTAGACCTTTTCCCCCATTCCCCCGAAATGCTGAAATGAGCTTTCGTACCTAAATAGAAGAGAGGAACATTCACAGCACTGAAAAAAGGAAACGGAACCACAAAATTCAAGGTCAACATGGCAACAGACCTTCATCTATCAATAATCACTCTAAGTGTAAATGGGCCGAACTCACCAGTTAAAAGACATAAAGAGTGTCTAGTCGTATTAAAAAATGGAATCCAACTTTCTGCTATTTTCAGGAAACACACTTGAGTTCCAAAGATGAACACTGATGCAAAGTAAAGGTTTGGAAAACAATCCTACCAGCAAATGGGACCCAAAGGGAAGTGAGGACAACCATATTAGTGTCAAATAAAATAGACTTCTATCTAAAATAGGTTAAAAGACACAGAGATGAACACTACATAATGATTAAGGGAACGATAATTCAGAAATACCTAACATTCATCAATATATACCCATCAAATGAAAGATCATCAAAAAATATAAGATAATTACTAGCAAATATGAAAACAGAGAATAGTAGAAACACATTTGTGGCAGCGAATTTCAACATCCCCACTTTCACCAATGGATAGGTCAACAAGACAGAAAATAAAGAAGGACACAATAGTCTTAAAGAAAGTATTTGACCACATGGACTTACTAGGCATTTATAGGACACTGTACCCTGAAAAAGCTGAAGATACATTCTTCTCAAGTGCACATGGGACATTTTCCAGTGTTCTCAGGATCCCATATTGGGTCACAAAACAAATGTCAAAAAATTGATCATAAATGAAATCATGCCTAGCGTTTTCTCTGAACATAAACCCATCAAAGTAGAAATCAATCACAAAAGCAAACAAGAAAAACTCTAACATGTAGATACTAAACAACACACTATGGAATGACTGTTGTGTTAATGAGGAAATCAAAGAAGAAATTTAAAAAGGACCTCAAGACAAGTGACAATGAGGACACTACCTTTCCAAAATTTATGGGACATAGCAAAAGCAGTACTGAGATGGGAAGTATATAGTCAGTCAGGACCAATCAAGAAACAAGAAGGAGCTCCAATAAATAATCTCAAGTATGAATCCTATACTTTCAAAATATAAACAATTATATAAACCAACATTACCTCAAGAAAAATTTTAAAATAACGAAATTGTCAAGGGAATAAGGTTATATTTATCTTGTCATAGTCATTTAGGTAAATAACTTTGCCAAATTAGAAGGCCTGAAAGATGTTTCATAATTTTTTCCCTTCTCTTGCAACAATGACATAAGAATCCAAAGTCCAGCACTGGTGTAAGATTGCCCCAAAATTTCCTACAATAAGGTTATCTCCAGCTTTTGGGATTGGGTGAGGATATTTATAGACCAAAAGTGGTATTGAAAAGACACAAAAACACTAATCCGAAAGGATACATGCACCCGTATATTCATTGCAGCGCTGTTCACAATAGCAAAGGTATGGAAGCAACCCAGATGTCCAAAAATAGATGATTGGATCAATAAGATGCGGTACATATACACAATGGAATACTATTCAGCATTCAAAGAAGATAAACACATGCAATTTGCAGCGACATGGATGGAATTAGAGGGGATCATACTCAATGAAATAAGCCAGAAAGAAAGAGAAAAATATCGAATGGTTTCACTTATAACAGGACTATAAGGAAACCAAATAGGTGAGAGACAATCATGGGGGCGGGGGGAGGAGAGGGGAGGAAAAGGGCACAAAATGGAATAGAAAAGAACACAAGGGACCATGGAGATGGATCACAGGTGAATTGGTGGTGGGCTACCCAAGGGGAATACAAAATGTAAAAGACATAAATAACAATAAAAATATATATTTATAAAAAAAAGTGGTATTGAACCTCTAAGTCAGAAGAATTGAATTCAAACCTCAAAGTAGCCACTTTCTCATGTGACCCTCAGTCACTTCTCTGAACCCCAATTTACTCCATAGGGGGAAAAAAGATTGCAATAACATTTACCGTATCTAATGTTGCATTAGTTAAATAAAATAATGTTTGAGAACACAGCACAACACATAAATCACTGTGGTGCTCTGATGCTTTGTGAATTTGAATGTAAAAACTATCAAACTGCTGAATCACTTTACAGTCTACAAGTGCCTTCTTTCCATCATCACAATAACCGTCAATTCTATTTTATAGTCAAAAGAACTAAGGAAGAGAGAAATTAAGTGATTTACTTATTAAACATTCTTTTGCTAGCTTAGAAACAAAAGCAAGGTCAAACCTAAATCTTCCCAACTTGACTTGACCGTGTCAAAATCTCTTTCCATTGCTTTTTTTTTTTTCTGGCATAGAAGAACCGGGGTGTAGGCCAGAGGTGGATCCTCTCACCAGGGAGAGAGAGTGGGGAACAGATTTACTGAAATATACTGCTAAGGGGAGCAGCGGGTGAGACAGGAGAGGTCTGTTGCACCATGTGGGTCAGCTCCCTGGCCAGGGATTGAACTCAGGCTGTAGAGGTGACAGCGCTGAGACTTAACCCCTAGTCCACTTTTCTAATGTTTCATTTAATTTCACCTTTGTCTCCAAATATGGGCTAGTTTTGCTTCTTCCCTAGAAGAAAACAAATTTTCATTCTCAATGAGCGACCCGGCTAGCTTAAAAAAAAAAATTAACAATTTCAAACTTACAGAAAAGTTGCAAGAATAGTATAAAAATCCCACACATCCTTCAGCCAGATTCCTTCAAATGTTTACATTTTACCACATTCACTGCCCTTTCCCTTTTGTATAAAGCAAGGGGAATGCACGCAGAGGAAACTTCCAGGTTGAAATGAGTCTTTTCAGAGTCTTAAGCAGAAATGACCAAAATATATTAACTAGTTTTTGATTCCTAGGAGTATCATATGTTCCTAATGTGGAGTTTAGATTGGAGCTGTTCTCAACTGGGGTAGATTTTGACCCCCAAGGGACATCTGACAATGTCTGGAGACATTTTTGATTGTCAGAAATGGAGAGGGGGCACTACTAGCATATAGTGGATAGAAACTAGATGTGTTTAAACACCATAAAATGTACTGGGTTCTCTCTCTCTCTCTCTCTCTCTCTCTCTCTCTCTCACACACACACACACACACACACACACACACACCAACAAAGAATTACCTGGTTGAAAATGTCAATAATGGAGAAATTGAAAATTCTTTACCTAGTTCAAGTTTTGGCTGTTGATCAAGTTCAATAATTGTTAGGACCTTAGCATCAACATCACCAAAGAACATGTTAGAAATGCAAGTTCTCAGGCCCACAAGCAATCAGAAGTTGTAGGGGTGTGGTTCAGCGACCTGCATTTTAATATGCCCTCCAACTGGGACCTCCCTGGTGGTACAGAGATTAAGTCTTAGCACTATCACCTCTATGGCCTGAGTTCGATCTCTGGCCAGGCAGTTAATCCACATATGGCACAGCAGACCTCTCCTGTCTCCTCCGCTGCTCCTCTTAGTGTATTTCAGTAAATCCACCTATTCTACTCCCCACCCTGTTTCAGGTGAATACACTCAACCCCAGCCCTCCCTCCCCCGCACCTCTGACCTATACTTCAGCTCTTCTATGCAAAAAGAAAAGAAAAAAGAACACACACACACAAAATACATGCCCGCCAACTGATGCAAATTCAAGTTTGAGGGATCACTGACCTAGTGTACTTAGAGCAGACTTTAAAATATTCTGTAGTTATAAGTAATATGCCACTTTGGAGAAGGAAGTCCTATATTTGTTTTTTTTTTTTTTTTGGAAGTCCTATATTTGTTAAATTGAGGTTATATTTTTAAGTGTTTGCACCCATCTACCATCCCTAAAGACAAGCAAAAGAAGGGTTTTCCTAGCTTTGTGTCAGGACGAGCCATGCTTATAGTTAGCAATGAAAGCGCCCTTGACAAGCTGGTCACTCCAGTACAGAAGAAAGGACTCAGTCTTTGGAGGCAAATTAAAATATGAATCCCACCCTCGCCACTTATTAGCTATGATCTCTTAGAAGGTCTTTAACCTTCTGAAACTTTGATCTTCTCATCTATAAAACAAGAATAGTAACACACATCTCAAAATTGTAAGGCTTAATAAGACTCACATCAAGTGCCTGCTCTATAGCAGGGACTCCACAAATAGCAGCCTGTTAAAACTATAGCTCTGATCAGGATCACGTGGCCAGTGAATAGGGGTTCTTATGCTAGGCTTCTGTGGAAATGACCGTTTGTGACAGTACATCCCCTAGTAAAGCAATGATATGTTCCATGCTTGCAAATAAAACAATTGCAATTACCAGCTTTGGCAGATTTCAGGCACAGCTTGAGACTCTGTTTTATGACTTTTGGGAATCTGTATTAAAATCTCACTCTACCCTGTTGATTATGCTAGTCACAAGCCACTTGTAGCTATATAAATTGACCAGGACTTTTATCTCTGGTTAAGATGGACTAATGGGACTAGGTTATTCTTCTGCCTAAAACAACTAAAAAATAGACAAAATATATGCAAGATTGGCTCTCAAGACATGGTCAATAAAGGACAGTGATTCTTGAGGGATGAGAAACAGGAGGGACCTATCTCCTTACTGGCTAGAGAAATGGTTTGGGTGGTTGGAGCGCAGGGCACAGCTCCAGAGAGAGGGCTATACCAATCATTCTGGAGATCTGCATTAGTTTTCCCTCAAGTGTTTTTCAGAGTCCTGATTACCACAGACGTCAGAAGAACCTAACAGGCTGAAGAAAGAGCCACACAAAAAAAAATTATAGAGAATAACTCCTGGAGATCAGGGCCTCCCTGGTGGCACAGGGGTTAAGTCTTAGCACTACTGAGCTATTGCCAGCCACTGCCGCAAGAGTTTGACCCCTGGCCAGGGAGCTAACCCACATATGGCACAGCAGACCTCTCCAGTTTTGCCTGCTGCTCCCTTCAGCAGTGTATTTCAGTAGACCAGCCTGAATCCTCTCATCCCCCCACCCAGCACCTCCGGTTCTTGTATGTATCCTAGTTCCTGTGTGTATAAATGAAAAATAAAACAAATCAAAAAAAATAAGCAAAAAAAATAAATAACAACCCTTTGGATGGGAATAGTGCCTGTTTTCACCTCCTAGAGAGAAAAACCTTTTATTTTTCATGCCTTGGTTAGAGTACAAAGATGGGTCTTATCTTAAAAAACAACAACAACAAACAATATTTGAAAGTATTTGAAAGAACAAAATTAGTAATTTAACTACATACCAGAACAAAGATCAAGAATATTTATAGGAATATAAAAATATCTAGTACCCATAAAGGTTAAATGCCAACAGTTGATATTCAATCACAAATGACCAGTCACGCAAAGCAGCAGAAAAATATGACATATAATACTAAGAAAAACTAATCAACCGAAACTGAGAAATAATATAATTAGTAGACAAAGACACTAAAATAGTTATTATGATTGCATTTCATATGTTTGAAAACTAGAGGGGAGACTGACTATGTGGAGACATCGAAGACATAAAAAGGATCCAAGTTGAACTTCTAGAAATGAAAATCATATTGCCTGAAATAAAAAAGCATTGGGCTGGATTAACAAGAGATTATATATTTCTGGAGAAAAGATTAAGGAACTTAAAGACAAAGCAATAGAATCTATCCAAAACAGAGGGAAAAAAACTTAAAAAAATTATTAATAGATATTAGATGATTTGATGATTTCACTTATGTGAAATGTAGAGAAATAAAACAAAGGAACTGAGAAAATTAAACTAAAACAAACACTGGAAATATGACTGTAGAATTGAGACTACTAGGAAGGGAGTTTGAGGGTAGGGACAAAAGGGAGAGGAAACCCAAGGAACTGCCTATGGTAAAGGGAAAGGGTGTTTTGGAGGTGGGTGTGATGTGGTGACACACATCTGAGGAGGTGTGAACCTATTCTCCAAAATAATATGCAATATTATAAACTAATGCTACTTCAATAATAAAAAAAATTAAAAGAATAAGGCATCAGTGTATTATAGGACAGCACCAAGTATTCAAATAGATCTATAACTAGTGTCCCCTAGAGAAGTGGAGGGATCAAAAATACTTGAAAAAATGATGTCTGAAATTTTTTTCAAACTTAGTGAAAACTAAGCTCACAAATCCAAAATAATAAATAAATAAAGCAAACTACATGCACACGAAAGATGAAGAAAACTACACTTTCTCTAATAAGTTGTTTAAGAGTCAATGATAAAGGGAAAATCTTAAATGCAGACAGAAAAAAAACATCGCATAAAGAAGAACAAAAGAAAAAAAAGGCTAAATGTTTTATCTTAAGATCAGGAACAAAACTAGCATGATTAACCTCATTACTTGTATTCCACATTTTACTGTGGTCCTATTCAGTGCAGTTAGGTAGGAAAAAGACCTAAAAGGCATCCACACTGGAAGAGAAACAGTGAAAGTTTCTGTATTCATAAGACATAATTACCTATGTTAAATATCTTCTGTAATCCACCAAAAAGCTACTAGAAGTAATAAGTGAGTTTAGCAATGCTGCAGGATACATAGACAATATAAAAAATCAGTTGTATTTCTATACACTAGCAACCAATAATTTAAAAAGCCATACCATATATAATAGCATGTAAATATGAAATATGTAGAGATATATCTGATAGAAATCTGCAAGACTACACTCTAAAAACTGCTGAGAAAAATTAAAATATAAGTAAATGGAGAAAAATGCTTTGTGAATGGGTTGGAAGACACAATATTGCCAAATTGTCAAATTTTTCTTAAGTTGATCTATAATTCAATGCGATGCCAATCACATTGCAGCAGGCCTTTTTAAAAATAGATATTGCAAAATAATTGAATAATTCTAAAATCCATATGGAAATACAAAGGATGCAGCAGAACCAAAACTAATTTGAAAAAGAGCAAGTTTGCATGGATAATACTACCTGATTTCAAGATTTATTATAAAGCTGGATATCAGAACAGTGTTGCACTGACATAAATATATGCAAAAATATCAATGGAATAAAAATAGAGAGTTCAGAAATAGAGCCACACATACATGATCAATTAATTTTTCAACAAAGTTGCAGAAACAATTCAACAAATGGTGCTGGAGCAATTGGATATCCGCAGGCAAAAAAAATAAAAACACCACCATGACCACCATGAGCAAAAACAATTTAATCCTTATCTCACACCATACATAAAAATTAACTCAAAAATCATAGTTCTAAATCTAAGGAAAATATAAGAAACAATCTTTGTGACTTTAGGTTAGCCGAATATTTCTTAGATATGACACTAAAGCATTGTTCATAAAATAAAAAATGATAAATTGTACTTCATCAAAATTAAAAATTCTTGCACTTTGAAAGACACCTGTATAGAGAGAATGAAAAAACAAATCACGTATTCCAAGAATATATTCTTAAATCATGTATATGATAGAGGGCTTGTATCTAGAATATAGAAAAACTCTTTAAACGATCATATTTTTAAAAACTAGCCTAGGAAAGAGATGGACAAAAGATTTACACAATATGAGAGATGATATACGGATGACAAATAAGCTCTTGAAAGATGCTCAACATAATTTATTCATAAGAAAATGAAAAGTAAACCCATACTTAACATAATGTCCAATATGAAAAAAAGGTCATACAAAGTTTGTGAGGATATAGAACAATAGAATGATCATACAGTGCTAGTAGGCATGTAAAATGGGACAACCAGCTTGGAAAATACCCCTACCATTCAGTCCAGCCATTCCAATCCTTAATATTTATTCAAGAGAAAATAAAGGATATGTCCACACACAGACCTGTACATAAATGGTCAATGTAGCTTGATTTATAATAACCAAAAAAGGAGACAACCCAAATTCTGTCTACAAGTGGATAGATAGTGAACAAATTGTTCTACAGTCAGACCTCACTTAATACTATCAATAGGTTCTTGGAAACTGCAACTTGAAGTGAAATGAATTATAACAAAAGCAGGCCCTTGAATAATGTAATTTTGTTCAGAATAGGGAGGATGTTTTTATCTCATCCAAGTTCTACAAAATGATAGCGAATAAAAGGATGTTTGTTATTCAAGAACTTGCTGTACAGCTGAGACAGGAAGGGTCCCAGTGACATACCCACATAATGAAATATTACTCAGTAGGATCAAGTACTGAACTATTGCTACTCTCTATAACATGGATGAATCCCAAGTTAATCAGAAATCTGACCACTCCCCCTCCCAAGTATATTCTGAATAATACCACTAATATAAAATTCAGACAAAAGTAACTAATCTATAGTGATGATTAGTAATTAAGTGGTTGATTGGGGGTATAGGAGCAGGCAAGGACAGGAGAGAGAAATTATAAAGGGGTATGAGAGCATTTTGGGGATAAAGGACATGTTCATTACCTTAACTGTGGTAAAGGTTTCATGGGTGTACACAAATGTCAAAACTGACCAGATTTTTATACTTTTAATGCATGCAGTTTATGTCAATTGTATATCAATAAAATTATTGTTAGCTGCTGAAATTAAATAAAATTAAGTTCAGTTCTTCAGTCATGTTAGTACATTAGCCACATCAAGTTTTGATAGCCACATGTGGATAAGTGTCTACCATTTTGGACAGCACAGTGTAAAACATTTCCATCAGCACTCAAAGTACTACTGGGCAACAGTGACCTAACTCAGACATAAACGACATCTATTTCTTGTATTTCTTCCACATCTATCTACCCCAGACTTCAAGAATGGGATAAGCATGGCACTGATACATTACCAAAATATTACCTGAGGATTTTTAAAAACAGGTTTTATTAAGTTTACCTTAATGTAACTTTGCAGCAAAGCAAAATAGACATTTTGTTCATAAACATACAGCAAACTGTTTCCTCATTTAGATCTCTTACCTTCTATGGAGAGCATTTAATTCATTTTCTCCAAAGCTCCAGTTGAGGATAATTCTAAACTAAAGCGCATATAAAAAACAAAACTTAACTTTCTCCTTGTAACCAAAAGTGTTCTAACTTTAAGACAATTCCTAAATGAAAATATAAATTTTTCCCCTATATTCACAGGTATTTCATGAGTCAGTCTGGTATATGTAGCATGTTTCAAAATATGCTACAAAATGCAAACGAGGTTTCCTATTTAAAGAGTTAGACATAAACTCACAACAAATATAATCAGGAGTTTCAAAGGTGAGAACAGACATTAAAATAGAACGCTGTGGTGGTACACAAGGAAATCTTTCACATTCAACTAACAGTTCATAAAATGAGGACAGAGAAGTTGTTGAACTTAGTATTCTTCCTGAAGCTCTTTTCCTTCTTTCACTACAGCTCTGAAATTTGAGAGAGGTGATTAAAAAGATTTACATTCTATTTTCTGCCCCTACCCTTGTAGCCTATGGACTTGGAACACAAAGTCTATGTTTGCTGGGTGTTTTTGTTTCAATACACAGAATGCAGGGCTGAAATTCTCAACCTTCCTGTTCCAAAGCCTGATAAACTAACCCCTTCTGCACAGTTTGACCTCTGAGTCATCTCCCTCTCAGAAATGGAATACAGAAAAAGGCAACTGGGGCTGGGGGCAGAAGGATGGCTGGTGACCATACAGACCAACGGAGATAACTCCCAAACAGTGCATTGTAGTAGAAAAGCAAGAAGCACAAAAATAGAAACCAAGTCCCTCTGTTGTTTGCAGAAGCAAACTCATAAGGCAGTTTCACTTACTTTTTTACACCGACAGAGCCATTTTCCTTGTTTTCCATGTCAACAGATAGCATGGGAAGGCTGCAGGGATCCTTTACTTCAGCAACTAATCAATAAGGGAAAAAAGCTTGTGTTTAATTCTTAGAATGTGAAAGAAGACTATATATTCTGAATTGGAAACATAATGATCCCTTTTACAGCTTCACACCGGTTCATGTATGTTTAAATCTCTCGCTCCCTCAGCGATTGGAGAGATGTGATTAAACCCAAAGAACTGGAGGAGATGGATTGGGGTGCTTTCATCAGTACTGGCACTCCCAGCCTTGACAAATAAGCATTTGCAAATGAAATCGAATCCTCGTTCAAAACAAGTGCTCTGTGAATTGGCACAGCGTCCTCTGAGTGCCAAGCTCTCACTTAAGACATTGCAACTCATAAATGAGTCAAAGTCAAGAAAACAATCCCCCTTTTCCTGCCCCCTTCCCACCATGGGCTGTGATTTCTTGTTTTCTTCAGCATGTTTTTTTTGTCCACTCCCACTGCTCCTATATTTTTTTCATTGCAATGCAGAAGGGCACTTAAAGCTTTTGTCAGCAAGTATTCCCCTACCTCACATATTCTCAATGAGGGCTTCAAAAACCTGTCCATGCTGTAGTAAAGCAGGATGCTCACAAAAATGTCAGATAGCCCCTTAGCACAGAAAGGTGTGTGTGTGTGTGTGTGTGTGTGTGTGTGTGTGTGTGTGTGTGCATGTGTGTAAGAAAAGGTTGGCAGCTCATTAGATTTATGCAAAAATTACCAAAACATTCAAGGAGATATAGTAGCATCCATCACTGTCTTTTTGTTTAGTAGGATGAAGACTGAAAAAATAAAAACCCTTCACAATTAATATGCAATTAGCAAGATGAAAAAGGCATGAACAAAACTGCTTAAAAAAATAGTTCTGAAACGTGCTTGTTCTTCTACAGCTGAAGCCATAAATTAAATACATTTCCTCTCAAATCACTTTATACTTCGGCACTCCTTCCCTAGGGATTACTCTGACATGACAAGTGCATCATTTAGTACATTCACAAGATTTTATCACTGTTAGAGAAGTAGATGATTAACAAATAATACTGTGTGGGATCATCTTCACTACACACACACACACACACACGCACACACACAGAAACTTGCAGTTGCTAAACCACTTCCATCATTCATAGAGAAATCCAACATTTAATATACAGATAGATATTAACATACATTCACACACCGTTACAGAGTAGACAGAAGATAGTGCTGCTCCAAGCCAAAAGAATGATTTCACTTCAGTTGGAAACTGTTATACATTCACCATTTTCTAAGCATCTCATAAACAAAACAAAACACTCACAATGATACTCTGCAACACCACACTACATTGTATTACTATTATTATTATATTATTTTCTTTTTTGTGGAAGAGTAAAAAGAAAACCTACCTAGAAGCAACTAAAAACATGTCATTTTTTATAGGCTTATCAAGAACAGCCAAAGAAACCCCAATGTTTTCTTTCACAAAGTAGGCTGGCAAAGGAATTCAATAAGGAGGTACAATTTGACACAGTGAAATAAAACCAGGCTGGCTCTCAGCCAACATGACGTTAGGAATCACACACGAGCTGCACCAACTGCCTTCTGGTTCATGGCTGACTTTTTAAAGCTACAGTGTGCCTGTTCACTTTTGCTAACTACCTTCAGCACAATTAGTGGAAGTGAATGAATCACAAGCCCCCAAGTTGCAGGATTCTCACTGCACCTGTCTTGTACAAAGGAAAACAAGCTATAGCCATAGCCTCTTATTTTCTCCCTCTCCCTCACTATTTCTGTCTTTGCTGTTGGTCTGAGCATGAATGTCAAACTATTTCTTTTTTTACCATGTGGGAGAAAAAGAAAAGAAAGAACCCAGTGCTTATGAGCTGTAACCAGCGAACACTCCTGAGTTACTCTTTCTTCCTAATAGAGACAAAGTTCCCAAGGCTGCCTTTTAAATAATCCCTTTGTGAGAATCAGAAAAGCACTGCCCAGCAGAAAATCCTTTTACATCATTATGTGGGAAGTAACATACTCCAGAGAAGATGCAAAATAGATGACCAGATCTGAGAATGCCCACATTCTTTTATTTTGGCATTCATGGTGCCAGATGAAGTCAGCAAAAAATCAAAACAAAACAACTCTTACTCTACAAAATGAAAACAATTAGGTTGGGAGATTTAATTTTAACTGTTTATTCCAGTTGCACAAAATAGCATACATAATTCAGCAAACTCAACCAACACATATTATCTTTGAGCACCTGGTACTATATTAGTTAGCTATTGTGCCAATGTGTCCCTCTCACCCCATCCTAAATTTCAGTTCAGGAAATTTGGATGTGGAGTAAAGAAGGTGGGTGTGATCTTTAGTTTAAGTTACTCTGGTCAGTCTTACAGTTCTCATGCTTATTTAGGAACCACTGCTCCAGGGACACATGTCCATGCACTAATGTGCTGCACACACAGAAGACACATATATGGTTGTCATTTAAATAAATACCCATTAATATTGGACATAAACACCCAATACTGGACACTTTTAGGTCAAAATATCAACCAAATCACTCAAGATAGGGCAGAGAACATAGGTTCCCAAGAAGGATCTTAGAAAAAAAAAATCATCTGTTGCTATCTGACATTGTGTAGCTATCAGACAGAATGGAGAAGGAAGCTGTTCCTCCCCTTCCTTAGTAATTTTTAAGAGCACTACAAGAGCAGCAATTACCATCCAAATTTGCAACCTGAGTTTCAAAGTCAGGATTTATTTCTCCTTATTTATTCCAACATACCAGAAAAGTTCAACTTCCTGAAAGATTGTTGCTGAGAAAGAGTCCAAGTGTTTTCTCTGCTCACCTTCACCATTGCCCCTTTGGAAAAGCAAACAGTGATAACTAGGGATGACTCCCAACTGTTCATATACTTTTGAGTAACTATTTTTTTTTTTTGGAACATAGGTCAAACAGATGGGTCTTTATCACCACTTATCAAAATCAAGTCTTACTGAGGTAGCTCTTTTACCAACAGATTGCAAGTGCTTTTTTGTACTTGTCCTGAAGCTACTGAACTCTTCTCCAACTAAATTCGAATAGAGGTGGGCCAAGCTGTGAGACCTGCTGGCAAGGGAAGGTGATGAGTATGTCCTGTTAGCACTGTCTTTCTATTGCTTAGACTGAAACCTATCACTGCTGAACCGAGAGAAGCAAAGAAAATGTTGTTACACCCAACTCTTCCCGACACACTCACAGGAGAAAAGATTACGTGAAGTTTTTCCAAGAATTTCTTCCCATGTATAGAAAACGATATCCCTTTCTGTTTTGCCTGCTGTGATCAAAAGTTTGCCTTATGTGGGCCTCCCTGGTGGGCAAGAGGTTATGTCTCAGCACTATGAAGCTATCCACAGCCACTGCAGCACTAGTTCCATCCTCCCCCACCAAGCTAACCCACAGGGCAGCAGACCTCTGTCCCGCCTGCTGCTCCCCTCAGCAGTGTACTTCAGCAGATCCGCCTGTTCTGCTCCCCAGTCTCTGAATTCTCTCTCCCCTCCCCCCTCACCTCTGGCCTAGACCCCAGCTCTTGAATGCATAAATAAATAAATCTTTTTAAAAAAAGTTTGCCTTATAGATGAGGGTGAGGATTTCAGGCGTTGTAAGAAACCATCCCTATTTTATTAAAAAAAAAGGTGCAAAGAAACTCTAAATTCTAATAGGAGGTTTCACTTATCAGTGTATTACTAATAAACTGACATTTGTGAGTATGTGCATTGTGTATATATATACATATATATGTAAAATATATATATTGATATATATACTATTTGCCCACTTCCTCCTCACTCTCTTCAACAAACTCTTCTCTGCTAATAAAAATGATGTGTGTGTGTACTGCTGTATGATATATGGTGCGTAGCATAAATGAAGTGTGTGTGTAATGTACATGATGAATGTAACTTACATGTTATGTACAATACGTGTGCGTGTTTGTGTGGTAGAGTGTCTAAGTGACTGAAGATAGAGATGCAGAAGAACAAGACCTGTCCAGCATATGGGATATGTTAAAAAAATCACTGAGATCTTCGTGTTGGGATACTAGATTAGAACTTCCAAGCTCACTCAGGAATGGGTTCCGGTAAGAGGGAAAGTGGGTCAAGACGTGCGTGGGAACTGGTGCCTGCCTTGCATTTCTTACATTGATCAGCACTCATCCCTCAGTGTAGAGGGGGTGCCATTCCAAAGGAACCACCCTGCCCTGCCGGACCCAAAATCAGCTCTTAGGAGGGTCCAGTCAGCATTGCAGAGCGCGGACCCGAGTCTACGAGGCAGTAAAAGAAATCTCCAAAAGTCTCCCCAGAGCACAGCTCAGTGCGTCCCTAGGAGTGACTTAAGGGGAAAGTGAGGAGCAGCCTGAAGAGAGGGTGCTGGGGGCAGGACCGAGGGCAGGAGAAGGGAAGTCAAGAAGCCTCTTGGACCAGCGACGCCGACCGAGACAAACGACTCGCTTGTGACACGAGCGACAGGGAAGAAAAGTTTCTGGCTAAGACTTTCGAGAAGAACGTCTTAGTCTAGGGGCTCCCTAGGAGAGCCAGTCTTTGGAGGGGGAGTGGCGCTCACTGTGCACCCAGCGGAGCCGTGCCACCACCCGGTCGCATCCTGCAAGTTTTGCCCCTTAGCCCCGGAGGAGTCCCAGCTCTCCGCAGGGCAAGGCGCGCTTCTGCCTCCATTTCCACTCCAGGGTGACAGATTCCACGCTCATGGGTGCAACAAGCGGCAGGAGCACTGGACACACAGCGGAGACGAGGAAGGGCAGGGCTGTTTTTACTGTGTTTTTCTTCGTTTCTTTTCATCCTGGAGAAGGGAGAGGACAGGCGCGTTCCCACTGCCCTCTCGGCACGAGCGGATCACTTACCTCCCCACATGGCCAGCGCCGGGAGGCTTTCCCCCGCGCGGAGCTCGCCGGCAGCCACGCGCCCAGCCCCAGAGCAGCCCGCCGCGCGCGCGGCACGCCGGGACTTGTAGTCCTCCGCGGGCTTGCTGGGTGGGGCGAGGGTCCGGGGGATGGGGCGGGAAGAAAGGGGGAGAAGCCAGGAAGGGAAGGATTTGGGCAGGGACTTTGTAAATATTAGGGAGGATATTTGCACGAACTTAAAACCTCCAGGGAACTGGGTGGGGTGGGGTGCGAAGGGGGTGGGTGGGCGAGGCACTCCTAGCTAGAGATATTTTAAAATTGAGGGTTTTCAGGCGAATACCATTTTCTATCTTACACATAGCAACTCTGATGAAGTTTTAACAGGGTTTTGGCAGTAATGACAACTCGAGTTCCCGGCCAAGTTCATAGTATTTAGGGCCTTACTCTCGCTTCACCCTTAGCAAATGCGTGTCATTCTTTGCTTGGAACAGCTAATATTCTGTTGCTCACAAAACAACTTAGTTAAAGCCCCGGGCATGTTACAGGATGAATAATTGTACTTTACAGTTTGTAGAGCACTCTATACTTTGTAAAGCACTTTTTACCTTAGTGGTTCATTATATACAACCAAAAAGCAACACTGAGTTTGGCAGAGAAAAGTTCAAGATTCAGGAAGCTTCTTTTGTATTCTCACCTGCTGTGGTGGGAGCCACTCCCCATTATTCAGTTGTTTCTCCAAGGCTTCTTTCTCTTAGCAGCTGGGAAGAGAAAGTGGGGAGGTGGCCTGCTGACAGATGGGGGCAGAGGGACTTGTGATGGACTTTCTTGAAATAGCTGATAAATAAATCCTTACTCTACATAATATTACCAAAAGAAGAATCTGTGGATTGGACAAGTGGGGTAGGAAGAAAAAGACAATTGTGATAGCTAGACTGAATACAGGCACACCTTGGAAATATTGCTGGTTGGGTTCCAGACCACTGCAATAAAGCCAGCTTCACAATATAGCCAGTCATAGGAGCTATTTGGTTTCCCAGTGCATATAAAGGTTTTGTTTAAACTATAAACTATTAAATGTGCAATAGTATTATGTCTAAAAAATAAACATACCTTAATTAAAAATACTTAACTGCTTAAAAAATGTTCATCATTAACTGCGCCTGCAGTGAGTTGATGGCTGCTGATTTAACAGGGTGGTGGTTGCAGAAGGTTGGGGTGGCTCTGGCAATTTCTTAAAATAAGACAACAATGAGGTTTGCTAAATAAATCTGTAGTGGGCGATACTGTTTGTTGGTATTTTACCCACAGTAGAATTTTTTTCAAAGTTGGAGTCATCCTCTCAAACCCTGCTGCTGCTTTTATCAACTAAATTTATGTAATACTTGAAATTCCTTGCTGTCATTTCAACAATATTCACAGCATCTTCACCAGGAGTGAATTCCATCTCAAGAAACTACTTTGCTCATCCATAAGAAGCAATCATTTATTTGTTAAAGTTTTATCATGAGATTAAAGCAATTCAGTCACTTCTTCAGGCTCCACTTCTAATTCTAGTTTTCTCGCTATTTCCTCCAAATCTATAGTGACTTCCTCCACTGAAGTCTTGAACTCCTCGAAGTCATCCATGAGCGTTAGACTCAACTTTTTCCAAACGTCTATAGGTTGACTTTTCCCCCTGAAAATAATAATTTTAATAAATGGGGTTAAAAATATACATTAAAATAGGCATTGTTATATTCCCCCCAATGAATACTTAGTGACAGGATGTGAGGGATGCTGGATAGAATAGGAAAGAGTACATTTTTTTAAACAAGGGGAAAAAATAAAGCAACTTGCTTTATAGAATATCCAAAAATATAAATTGAGGAGTAAAACAAAACTATCCATCACATTTATAACACAGTATTACAATTTGGAGGGAGGAACTAAAAAGATGAGACAATGCTTTGCAGAAAAGTTAATTAGCACATTAGAAGCAACAACATTCAGAAAGTATTTTGAAATTCAGAAAATATTTTGATATTATGAAAATATCTTCAAAACAATAATTCAGATTTTCCATCGTAGGGACAGCGGTTGTGACCTGACATCTCTCACCTGTTAATAGATGTGAACAACGCGGTTCGGAATAACATTTAGAAAATCATCAAATCACCCATGGTGTCATCTAGAATGGTGCATCCTTTCCAGAAGTTTTTGAATTTATTTTGTCCAGATCCATCTGAGGAATCACTTTTATGTCAGCTATAAGCTTATGAAATATATTTCTTAATTAATAGACTTGAAAGTCAAAATTGATCCTTGATCCTTGGGTTGCAGATGAATATTGTGTTATGAGGAATGAAGACATTAATTTCCTTCTACATCCCCATAAGACCTCTTGGGTCTTATCAGTGACATTATCACATGCATTATCAGTGAACTATAGTTTTTTGAAATGAATCTTTTTCTGAGCAATAGGTCTTACAGTGAGCTTAAGAGTCAGGAAACCATATTGTAAATAGATCTGATGTCATCCAGGCTTTGTTGTTCCATGTACAAAGCACAGGTAGAGTAGATTTAACAAAATTTTTAAGGGTCCTGGGACTTGGGAAATTGCAAATCTGTTGTTTAGTGTAGCCACTTTTATCTACTGTCTCAATTGTCAGTTCTTAACTAGACCTTCTGCATAACTCGCTGCAGCTTCTACTTGAGCATTTGCTGCTTCAACTTGCATTTTCATGTTATGGAGACAGCTTCTTTCTTTAAACCTCATGAACCAACTTCTGAGTCTCTTATGGTGACTTTTATAAACAGGGATAAAAGGGATGTTGAAATCAGTCCCAGAGGAATCAGAAAATAAAATGGTGGGAGGCTGTGAGTGTGGGGAGTAAGAATGTGTTTGGGTTCCCCAAGTGTGTGGATGAAGGTGAAGAGCTCTGGGAATCAGGTGGGCTCCTGATCCATGTTGATAGGATGCTGAAGGCCTGGGGAGAGGCAGACTCAATCGGGAAACAATACTCGTTCGTGATTTTTTTCCAGGACAGGGGCCAACTTGTTCTGGGTATATATCCTTCTCCTCTGCCATTGATCTTTTCATGGAGTTGAGAATTTGGGGACAAGTTAGTAATAACTCCAAGCATTAAAGTCT
Organism: Scalopus aquaticus; assembly: GCA_004024925.1. NCBI lineage: Eukaryota > Metazoa > Chordata > Mammalia > Eulipotyphla > Talpidae > Scalopus > Scalopus aquaticus. Next base: position 103,859 of record PVIJ01003699.1, read on the forward strand.
GTAAACAATATTGACTCAAAAAATTGTAAGGTGGGGTGTTAATTGTAGAAGTGGAAGATAGAGTAAAGATTTTGGTAAAGTAGTGAAAGAGAGTCTCAATGAGAAGAAATGTTCTAGAATTGGAGATAAGAGATAACGATGTTTTTAGGGTGAAGTGAAGAAACCATTAGAATCAGAAACATGAAAATTCAGAAGGGGGGATCATGGCAATAACATTCTATAAAATATGGAAGTCTGAACTGCTGATCTTGCAAGGAAAGCGAAACAATTCTTCCAATAAGAAAGGAAAGACAATAATATGAATTAGGAAAATTCTAAAGAGAATATATTAAAGAATTATTTATTTATTATGAAAGCAAACTAAATTTATGGTAATAATTAGCGCAATCAGAAATTAATGATAGAAAGTAAAAATTCCCAATAAGCTTATACTTGGAATACTTCTGTTAAATGTTGCTATACATTGTCTAATTTTTTCCCCTATACATCTTATTTCTTTTTGAAATACTACATAAGTATCTAAATATTACTATTTTTTTGCTGTGGTTTATAAAATTTATATAATAAGTATTTACTGAGCAACTGTTATGTGGCAGATGTTTTCTCAATCTTTCTGATGATGTTTTCACATCCTCTCTATTCATATTTTTTCTTCTTGAAAATCACTAAACTATAGCATATATATTTTTCCCTCTAATTTCTTGAAATTTTATGTATCTTAATGCTGTATTATTTTGTGCATATACTAGAACAGTTTTACTGTGAGTTGCAACCATTGTCACTGTAAGGTAACTCTTCATGCCAACTAATCATTTTAAAAAATAGTTGTTCTATCTTTATTGAAATTATTTTATCTGTATTTTATTTTATTTTATTTATTTTTTTAAAGATTTATTTATTTTATGCATACAAGCTGGGGTAGAGGCCAGAGGCGCAGGGTGGCGAGAGGGCTCACCAGAGACAGAGAGGGGAGCAGAACAGGTAGATTGACGGAAATACACTGCTGAGGGGAGCAGCGGGCAAGGCAGGAGAGGTCTGCCGCACCATGTGGGAATCTCCCGGCCGGGCGTCGAACTCGCGTCGCGGCTGCTGACAGCTCCACAGCGCAGAGCCTAACCGCTGCACCACCAGGGAGGCCCTATTTTATCTATATTTTAATTCTATCAATTTAATCTTATTGTTAGATCTGTTTATACTTTGAATCGATACTGTTTCTTTGTTTTTTCTTTTGCTTTATGGTCTGGTTTCTTTTCTTTTGTTTTGCTTTAGTTTTTATCTTCCTCTGTGTTATTACTCATTGCTCTGTAACAAATTACCCCCAAATTTATCAGCTTAAAACAATATATATTTTTTATCTTATACTCTCTTGGGTCAGGAATCCTGGCAGTACCTAGCTCAGTCCTCTACTTCAAGGTTTTTCACACAGTTGCAGTAAAAAGGTTGGACCTGGCTCCTTCTCAGCTGAAAGCTTGATATGGGAAGGATTTGCTATCAAGCTCACCCATGGATTTACTTCATTTCCTCATGGCCCTTGAGAGTCTCAGTTTCTTGCTATGTGGACCTCTCCATGGGGTAACTTACAACACAGTAGCTGGCTTTATCAAGGTAAATGTGTGAGAAGAATCAGAGAAAGAATGTCATTGATGGAGGAAATAGAATTTAATGGAAGGGGCACCATAAGACAAACCTGACTCAACGCAAGGAGGTGGGGGTAGAAGGAGTCAACATAGCCATTAGCACAATGATAATCGTAATCCCTAGGCACCAGGCCTAAATTACAAAGCATAAGGCCCAGTAGTTATCAGACTGCTGAGTGGAAGGTGAAGATATGGAGACTGAGCCCATTGTAGAATCTCAGGCCGCCTTTCTAATTCTACTTAAGTTATTTAAAATCAGCAACAGAGGAGCCATCCTTGAAGATGAGCCCCTCCCGACTAAAAGAAGAGGATAAAACCTAACCTGCTCCCTCAAAGGGCAGCTCTTCCTGCCTGCTTGTGTCTGTGCAAGCATTCTTTAATGCCCTATCCCTTTTCCTAGTAAACCTGTTTAAGTGTATCTAACTTCTTTGTGTCATGGAGAAACTCGCTGTGTGCCACCGAAAGGGAGCACTGGTGAAACTGTTACAGGGCAACCCCG